>CAJHQP010002419.1:0-86830 GCA_905132765.1 Moricandia arvensis
TTTTCTTAGACCCCTTATAATGGAATCTTAATCAGACATTTCGTTTTGTCGGATGGTTGTAGCTTCCTCTCATGTCTATACGTTTATAACTAAGTCAGTAAGTAAACACTTTAAATAATCATAAATAATTTCTTTTGGAAAATAAAACTACACCTAAAGTATCACTATTTGAAAATTAGTCGTCATTATATTTATTATGTGTCACATGTCGTTTTTGTATGGGAAAAATGTGAAAACATACAAACCGGACGTTTATATAAAATATAACAAAAATGTACGTGCATGTAACATATGTTTTCAAGCATATACATGGTAGGTTTATAATAAATGCTAAAAAAAAAAAAAAAATGCTAAAAAGATGGAGCGCAAAGCACGTCGGAATTCATCTAAATAGATGGGCCTACCTAGCTGTTAAAACTTGGCAACTTTATTATTGGGCTATTCATGTCAGAGTTTTTATTGGGCTTTACAAAATGATTTACATTGTAATGATTTGAACTACTAAAGCAATTTTCCCTGAGCCTTCGTATTAATAAATGTTGGGCATTAGAAGGATTTTAGCATTTACTATATGGCTTATGAGTTTTTTTTTAATAGTAGATTCATGGCTTCAAAATTATCAAGCCTCAAATTAAAATGTCATGGCATGATGTAAGCTAAATTGTCAAAATTAGGAAAATTTAACTGAGTTAAGTTCGCATTTAGTGGTGGCGCACCCCTGCATGTACATGACACAACGTAGTGTTATTGTAATATTTATATTACGAGCCATCATAATTGATCATATACTAATTATGTATTAAGTTGTTTTATATGATTTAAAACGTAATTTAGAACGCAGTCAACGAAGTCCGACGTGTATTACCAACGACTTCGTCCAGCTATGCGTGTGACGGCGCGTGCTTCCACTCGCTAAAATCAATCTCATTTGTCTCTCTAATCTGAAAAGCCCCCGCACGATCGCAAAAACTCCTCATCTCTTCAGCCTCAGTTAAGCCGGAGATGTCTCTCTCATCCTCCTCCTCCGGCGCTGCGTCGACATCGGGTTCATCGTATTCTCCAGCGGCCGCTTCGTCATCCTCCACGACAACGTCCTGGTTCTCCGGAATCGTTCGAGGCAAATCGGGAACACCGAAGCTATCGAAAAGCGCATCGGAGGCGGGAGGTGGAAGCGGGGATCACGGTGGACCGATCAAAGGGAAGAACCAATTTCGAGGGGTATTATTCAAATACGGTCCCAAATCAATTCAGGTTCGTTGGATCATGTACAAACGTTTAGTGAGAGTTTTAAGTCAATGTGATTATGTGAGATCAAAGTTAACAGCTTTGATTCTTGTTTGTGAATTTTCATGGTTACTGGTGTTTCTACGTTTGGTTCTGGGAGTAAACTGCTTGCTTGTGTGTTTTCACATGTATCACCAGGTTGATTTTAACATTTCTGAAAATGTAGAATGTTGCTTGCATAAACTTGTAGATTTTGTGTTTGTAAACTTTCGATGGCTACTGGTTATCAGTGTTAAGAGCGTTCTTGTATTGTTCCACATGTGTCATCAGGTGGCTTTCAAGACAGGAGAGTATAAGCAACAAGTGATATTCATCGGTGGATTAACCGATGGTCTTTTAGCTACCGAGTACGCTTTGCTTCTCCTAAATCTTCTACCTTTTTTGGCATAGATTGTGCAGTGTTTTGGTTACGCTAGTTCTAGATGAATGGTTTCGTTTATATTGATTGGTGGAACATTCACAAACTGGCTGTTTTTCAGTTACTTGGAGCCTCTTGCAATTGCTTTGGATAAAGAGAAATGGTCACTTGTTCAGCTACTCATGTCCTCTTCATATTCTGGATTCGGCACTTCCAGCTTGAAACAAGTAAAAACACGTTTTCTTTGTCATTTGATATTTGATTTCGTTTTGCTCCTCGTTATATTGGTAGACACTCTGGGAAAACAACTACGAGTTTCTCAAAGCCGCAGATTCTTAGCAAGGGTTTCTTTTTTTTTTTTATGAAGGATGCACAAGAGATTGACCAACTTATAAGCTATCTCATCAACAAAGAGAACTCTGAAGGCGTTGTTCTGCTTGGTCATAGCACTGGCTGCCAGGTCATTAGCTTAAACCCCCAAACACTTTCGGTCATGGTTCCTTAAAGAAAAATTATGTTAGAAACTCGTACTTTGATACAGGACATTGTATATTACATGGGAACCAATGCTGCATGCTCCCGAGCCGTCCGAGCTACAATTTTGCAGGTGCTGGTTCTTGTATTTTCTCGCTCTTCTCTTAAAGCTACTTGTTATCATATGTGAAAAGGCCTTTGAGTTGGATCTTGTGTGTGTGTGTGTGTGTGTTATATCATATGTTTTGATTTTTAATGTAGCTTTGGTCATATTGCGTATTCTTTATGTAGGCGCCGGTCAGCGATAGGGAGTACAAAGCAACACTCCCTGAAACCCCAGCTTTGATAGACTTGGCTGCAAAAATGATAAGCGAAGGCCGAGCAGAGGAGCTAATGCCTAGAGAAGCTGATCCTTGTGCACCAATCTCTGCTTATAGGTAACTATCTATTTCATTGCACCCATAATCATCGCCTTGAATAGATGGAAAAGCTGTGTTTCGAACATGTTTGAATAAAAAAACCAATATTTTGATTGCTTCCTGCAGATACCACTCCCTCTGCGCTTACATGGGAGATGACGATATGTTTAGTTCTGACCTAAGTGATGATCAGTTGAAAACTAGACTTGGTCATATGGCTAACACACCTTGTCAGGTAAACAACACTAACATTTTTTGTTTCTGGAAGAGGCCATTGGGATCTGATTAGCTTCTTATACTATGTCCGTTGGTCTACATAGGTGATTTTCTCCATGGGTGATGAGTATGTACCGGATTATGTCGACAAAAAAGCACTGGTTAATAGGTGAGGCCTTAAATCTAAAGTTACAATAAGAATACAAAAATGATCCTATTGTGTTTATTTGTTGGAGTCGTAAGTTAAAATGATCCTATAGATGCAAAGTCTCGCTTTCAATCAAAAAGAACTAGAAATGATTTGCACATGAACAGGCAAATCAAAAGGATTGATTTGGTCTGTGTGATTGCAGATTAAGTAAAGCAATGGGAGGGGCAGAGAAAGTGGAGATAGAGCATGGGAACCACTCTCTGTCCAATAGAGTTCATGAAGCTGTTCAAGCCATTATTGGTTTTGTCAAAAGAGAAGGACCCAGTGGTTGGGATGATCCTTGGAACTAAATCTTCTTCCCTTTTCCATTTATGCTGAGGGAAAATTATCCAAATCTCAGTCTCATGAATTAACTTTTGACTTCTTGGGCTGATTCACAATCATTTCTCCTTCAGAGTAAAGAAAAGATAATCTATCTTCTCTTTTGGTCTGATATATACTTGGATCATTGTTATATAATCCCTCAGTTTCTTTTGTTGCTGTATCTTGTCTTTATACGAGATTGTTTTTCTACTTATATAGAATTTTCATTACACAAATCAAATGTCTCTTTTCACCTCACTGATTGCAGTTGAGCACAGGACTCATTCCTGTGTTGTTTTGCATGTAAATTAAAGAATGTTAAACAGTAAGTTTACCACAAGCAGAGATGCGAGATGCTCATCACTAGAATCAGTAGGTAAAAAGGTAGAAGAAGATGGAACATGAAGAGTATCTTATCATCTTATGTGTACTTGCTATAATTAGCAAATGACAAAAACAGTACGAACAAAGAACTTATTAACCAATCGCCCACCTTTTTTTTGTACTTGCTACATTCTTTTTCATCAATCAACACATTTGAGTCATTTTCACTCCATAAACAGAGTTTGGCTCAAGAGTCTTGACGTTCAAGTCACAGTCATAATTGTCCACCTATCGACAGGCGTTGACAAAGGTTCAGTTAAAATAATAGAACTTTCCATTAGTGTTGATATATATATATATATATATATATATATCTTTAGTAACAAATAAGTTTTCCAGTTATGCAATAATACATATCGACAACCGAATATTTTATTTATCCGTAAGTCAAGAAGGGAATCTGCGTAATTGTTTTGACAAACTTAGAAAATAGTTTTTGTTTTCACATAAACTTTTAAAAATAGTTGGCAGAAACTTTCAGTTATATGTGTAAATTAGGAGGATCATTGCTGGCAGAAGCTTTCAGTTATAGAAATGATCCCAAAGGATGATCATTTGTGGCAAAGCTAAACAAAATGATAGAAATTAAAATCTTTAAAACGTTACTTATCCTCCACGTTTTCCACTTTTAATGTTAATTACATTTTGTGAGCGGGGTGTGCGACAATGACCGAGCCAGGCACGTGACGCCAACGTTGTTTCTTCAAAATCAGTAAATCACCACCACCACCGTGAGAACGTGTAAAGCCCCCAACGTCACGCCGACGCGAGTTCTGACACGCTTCGTTGGCCATCAAAATAATATTTGTCCATATCAAAACTTGTCATAACCCTTACCCTTCTTCCACCTTTTGGCAAAAGATGTTCTGAGAATTTTTATGCCGACCAAACTCTAATGTTTCTTACCCTTCAAATCTAATCATATCGAGTAAGCTTTGAATGTTTTGATTATCTTATTCATTTGTATTTATATTACTTCTAAATGTTTTCTCGAGAAAATCGAAAACTTGATGCTTTTACTTGGAAACTAACAAACAAAATCGTTCTCTCTGTGTCGTCCATTTGATCTCTTTCCTATTGTCATCTTCTTCTACGTGTTCTTGTGATTCTCAGGTTTTGTGTAACTTAGAACTTTGAACCATTACTTCAGATGCCGGAGAAAGGAGTGATTCCATCTCCGGTGCTGAGCCACCACCGTCCGAGTCCTCTGCATCGATGGAGACTAAGCGCTCTAACTTCCCTACTTTTCTTCCTCATGGTTATCGTCTGGAGTATCGACGGTTCTACGATCAAAACATTCATCGACTCATGGAGACTCAATGCTTCTTACTCCATGCGAGTCACTTCTTCTTCTTCTTCTTCCTCTCCAATGGATCTAACTTCGAACACGACCAATCCAATGGATGTAGACACGACCCGAGTGAAGTTCCACTGGATCTCCGTTGAGATGGAGCAGAACTTCACAGCGAACCTCTTAAAACACTGGTCGGCTCCAGGAGGAGAGAAATGCAGAGAAGCAAAGACCGTCGAGATCTCTATTCCGAACATCGACGGGAAGGATCCGATACAGTTAACTACCGGTGAGATCCACGAGTTCAGATTCCAATCCCTTGACGTATCGGGGAAACAAGTCTGCGTCGGTGGAGATTACTTCGAGACTGATCTCTCCGGCAAAAACTGGAAATCGCGACCACCGGTTAAAGACTTAAGCAACGGAACTTACTCCATCTCCATCCAGATACATCCCGATTTCGCCGGATATTACAATCTAACCGTCGTTCTACTCTTCCGTCACTTCCAAGGCCTTAAACACAGCCCGGCTAGGTTTGCCTTCAACAGAGAGCTACGCAACATCAAACTCCGCTTCGTCAAGAAACCCGGCGTCGTTTTACCGGATCTCCGGAGATGCGTCCGGTCAGATTTCGCTAGAGATGTTTGGTCCGGGCGGTGGACAAGGCTTGGTAAGAACAACGAGTGCCAAATCAGCAACGACGGGCGTTACCGTTGCCTTGCAGATGGTTTCCCTTGTCGGAAACCGTGGTGCGATGGAGCATTGGGTGAGTTAGAGAGTAACGGTTGGGTTTACTCGACCCATTGCTCGTTTAACCTCTTCTCTGGCGACTCGGCTTGGGGGTGCTTGAAGAACAAGTGGATCTTCTTCTGGGGAGACTCGAACCACGTGGATACGATCAGGAACTTGCTGAACTTCGTGTTGGGTCATCCGGAGATCGGTGCTGTCCCGAGGAGGTTTGATTTGAAGTTCTCAAACCCGAAGAACTCGTCAGAGACCGTTAGGATCACGAGTATCTTCAACGGACACTGGAACGAGACACAAAACTATCAAGGTCTTGACTCGCTTAAAGACCACGGCTTCCAAGAACTGCTTAAAAGCTACTTCGCGGAAGAAACAAGTGTTCCCGATGTAATGATAGTAAACTCCGGTCTCCACGACGGTGTCCACTGGTCTAACCTTAGAGCATTCGCGAAAGGAGCTAAAACCGCGGCTGCGTTCTGGAGAAACGTTTTTGATTCGGTGAAACGCCGCGGGTTCAAACCGCCAGAAGTTGTTTTCAGGAACACGATCGCGACGGGCGGTTATGCCAGGGAGCTGGCGTTTAACCCGAGTAAGATGGAAGTGTACAATGGTGTGTTTCTAGAGAAGATGAAGGAGTTAGGGTTGGTGTCGGGGGTGATTGATAACTTTGACATGACGTATCCTTGGCATTATGATAATAGGTGTAACGATGGGGTTCACTACGGAAGAGCACCCGCGAAGACGCGGTGGAGAGACGGCGAGATTGGGCATCAGTACTTTGTTGATCTGATGCTTGTTCATGTCTTGTTAAATGCATTGTGTGTGAGGTAAAAGAGTAGAGATGATGTTTAGTTTGGTTAGAACTTAGAAGTTAGGAGTCATGATTCTTTTGTTTTTGTTGTTGTGTACACTTCTGAATATAGAATACGTTGTGCCATAAATTATATATTAGCGCATCTGAAGAACACTACAAATCGTTGACTAGCTATGTAAGTGTGGTTAAGCGGCTAGACGAGAGACAGAAACAAATGAGTTTATGTCAACAAATCAAATGTATTGTTATCATAAAGAGTTTACAAAATACAAAATTGTAACATTTATATATTGAAAATTGATTTTTTTTTTGTCTAGTTCTCAATTATAACTTTCTTAATTTCCATATTTATAATATAGTGTATATATTTTATTATTTTAAATAACGTGTGCTTTGAATAACTACATATTTTGATCATGCAACATACATGCCATTAATACTTTGTATAATTCAATGGTCATTATTCTTCTTTTTATTTAATCAAACATATCTTATTTATGTAGAAAAATCTCATTATTAATATATAGTTTAACAAACATATAACAACCTTACCAAAACAACATATAATATTACGATAAGAATTTCAAGGTGTCATGTTTATGTCGAAAAACGTCGTATTATTATATTGTTTATAAAACATATAACAACCTAATTAAACTTGATAAGAATATAATATTGGAATGATATTTTAAGATAATATTAAAATATAGAAACCAGACACGGACAGAACCGGAAGTCGGTACGCGGTTAATTGTAACCAGACACAGTTCATATTTGCTGGAGAGACCTGCAAAAACCAAATCAACAATTCCGAGTCTCCTCTCCTTCACGTAACCTTCAATCCCAATTAAAATTCCTGTCCTTTTCGGATTAGATCATCTCCACGACAAAAACCGCCACAGATAAATCTTCCTTCACCCCTAAGTGTTTCGTTTGCTGTTTGTCCCTTTTTTGTCGGAGAATTCGCCTTTTCTGTTTTTGCTTGGCTGAGAGAACAACAATCCATAGATCCGTGGAAGAATTACCGGAGGCTATTTAAAGGGTCGCCCGTTTAATGGCGTTTACGTGGGGATCTGCTCTGCGGATTTCAGTTCTTTTGATCCTTGTAGCTGCAATTGTCTTAGCTTGCTATTTTCTCCCCGTTGAGCAGGTCTGTTTCCTTATGAAATTGAGGTTTCTGTGGTGGGTCTTTGTTGGTCTCTGCAAAGTCATATGCTTTTCCTTGATTGGACGTTTCATCGCAATGAAGAATTGAGCTTTTATATATATATATATATCTTTTTCTCTGGTCATGTGAAAGGCGAATTTTGAGGCTTTTGTATATGTTTCACGAGCGCCATGTGTTTATGTTTTCTAGATTGGTTAGAAAAAGTAATGCCTGCGTGTGCAACTATCTGGATGATATCTTCCCTTTTGAGAATTCTGTTTAAGCTGTGGGTTTGTAGCACTAGCTAGTTTATGATCTGAAGCTTTACTGTTTCTTTGTATTTCCAGCTGTTGAAGGATTTTTTGTTATGGGTTGAACAAGATCTAGGGCCTTGGGGACCTCTTGCCCTGTAAGTGTCTCTTCTTCTTATTGTCTTTTTTTCTAATTAGATTCTTGAGTGAATGGTAGCTGTGAGCTGCATCACAACATTATTTTTAGATCTGTTCCATTGCTATTGTCTAACCATGGATGTTAAAAAATAAAACTTGTAGAAATTTAGGAACTAAAGAGTGAGGCCTTTTACGTCAGGTACTTAACTTACTTTTCTTTTTGTAATATGTGTAGAGCCGTTGCGTACATTCCTCTAACAGTCTTGGCTGTTCCTGCCTCTGTTCTAACGGTACATACATCAGATTCTGTTTCTTTTATGTGTGTGAGATGTATTAAGGCTACTTTTATTCACTCTTAACTTGCATTGCTTGAGTGACCGGCTTATCTATAAAATTGAAAAATCTTGATATTCAGATCGGTGGTGGCTATCTTTTTGGGCTGCCAATTGGTTTTGTGGCTGACTCGGTCGGTGCCACACTTGGCTCAGGAGCAGCATTTCTTCTAGGGCGTACGGTAAGCTTCTCAAACTTCTTATGAAGTTAGAAGATTTGTAGATATATGCTGTCTTCTATGTTTTGGTAGTTACATAATACATGCTCTTATGCAGATTGGAAAACCTTTTGTAGTTGCAAAATTAAAGGACTATCCTCAGTTTCAATCAGTGGCACTTGCTATTGAGAAATCAGGTTTCAAGGTTTGTGCTGAGGACCAATACATGTTTTAATCTTACTCTGCTTTGGAAACTTATGAATATGCAAAAACTGAATATAGATATGCTTGCTGCTCCGGCTTGCTCCACTTCTCCCCTTCAGCATGTTGAACTACCTTTTATCTGTAACTCCAATTACGCTGGGCCCATACTTGCTTTCTTCTTGGTTAGGAATGATGGTAATCTTCACCTAAACCACCTCTACATAACCACTGTAAAATGTATAACCCTTTGCTTGATTATAAATTGTTGATTTGCAGCCAATAACACTTGCGTTAGTGTATGCTGGAACAACACTAAAAGACCTTTCTGATGTGACACACAAGTGGAGTGAGTTCTCTATAGGTCGCTGGGTAAGATCAGCACAAATTTAACTACATTCTCAGCCTTATTGTTCCTATCTCTTTTCTGATTATGTGTTCTGCAATTCGCAGGCGTTCTTGATTTCTAGCCTTGTAATATCCGGTTAGTTCTGACAGTTCCTACAATTCATCTCCACTATAATAGAATCTTCATGAACCACACAATCACTGATGTTTCTTTCTTTTATCCTTCTCTTTCCAGTGATATTAATGGTATGTGTAACTAAGGTGGCACAGAACGCTCTAAGAAAAGCTTTAGCAGAGCACGGAGGAGACATGAACGGAGCGGTTGCAGCCTCGCCAGAGCTGAACGAGACGGCTGATACTCCTGCTGATTTGAATGAGCCTCTGTTAATAAAGATAGAATCTCAATCACCTCATGATCAAGAAAACAATAGTCACTAATGAAGATGCTGGGTTAATTACTTTGTACAATAATCTTATCTTTGTTAACTTCCAAAATACAAAAGCATAGGTTCTTTGGAGTCAGCCCGTTAATGCACATATAAAATAATATGGTCGCTCTAGTTTTTCAGTTTCTTGGTTTTGTATAATAACAAAGACTCACAAACTATTAAAAATGTTTTATTCTTAGTAGCCAAGAGATGTAATTTACAACTAGTTCACATGAATTATAAATACTGTTGACATGTATATGTAATACATTCTAAAACATATTCAAAAAGGTATGCATTGACTAATACTTCAAGAATAACACAGGCGTTGACATTTACTTTTAATTTGATACAGAAAATGGCAGTAAATCTAGCGGTAGTCATGAAACCGTGTAAGTAAATCTATCTTTCCCGCGGTAAAAAAGTGAATAAGTCAAGAAAATATCTTTGGACAAGACAAGATCTCCTTCTTCTTCTGATCTTGACTTTTCTCTTCTTCTCTTCCTGTCTCGTATCTCTGTCTTCTTCAGCTATGGGGATCTCCTTCAGCAACCGTAGACGAAACAACCACCGCCACCACCACCTTCCTCCTCCTCCACCTTACTATTACTGCGATCCACCTCAACAACTAGAACAACAACCGCCGCCTCAACCACCGCACAACGAGTACAGCTACACTCACAACCACCTCGTTACAGCTCCTCAACACTCTCTTCCTCCTCCTCCACCCTCTCAGCCTCATCATCAGCCACAGATTAATTACGGATCCTACGGCTATAACTATAATCAAAACCCTCAACAGCCGCCTCACGTCTATAACTACAATCAAAACCCGCAGCAGCAGCCTCCTTATTTCTCCGGTTATCATCACAATGGGTGGAATACGATGATGAGACCGGTTTACTACGGTCCACCTGTGGTGGTTGACCAACAGCCTCAGCCTTATGTGGAGCATCAGAGCGCTAAGAAGGTGAGGAATGATGTTAATGTGCATAAAGATACTGTGAGGCTCGAAGCAGACGATCTTAACCCTGGCTATCATTTAGTTTCCTTCGTCTTCGATGCTGTATTCGATGGCAGGTATGTACATTCGACTCACTCCCCGATTAAACATTTATACCAATCTCACGTTTGGATCAAAAAGGTTCAAACTTTAGATTATGTGACTAGAATCCTAGACCTTGGGTTGAAAAAAGGTTGAAACTTTACATGATCTAGCTGATGGGTATTGTGATTACAATTATAATGGTTGAGAACCAAGCAATTCAGGCTTCAGTTACATAAGTGGATGCAGATTTTGCATTAAGGGCATTACTTCATTTAATGAAACTCTGTAGTAATGATGGAAATAACCAATGTTGAAGAAATTGTTAGGCGTCTTATAGAGAATTATTGTTTAGATAAGCGTTTAGAGCCATTTCATAAACATCTAAAACCGATTTTTAAATCCAGAACTCGTTTCGTTTAGACAGGTTTTACCAACCGGTTTTTAGAACCTTGGAAATAACATTGTTCTTTACTACATTTCGATTGTTGCGGTTACCACTGTTAAGATTGTTTTGTTAGCATCAAAGAATCAAACACCATGCTAATGTAGCTACCATATCAGTCTTATTACTCTCCTTAGGTGTCGCATACCAAGCTTAAGGCTTTGATCTGATCAAGAATTGAGATTATTTGTATGATTTGTTATGAGTACAATAGTAAGATTAACTAATAAGGGTTTCTCACTGTGTTCCTTGTCTCATTTTTCAGTTTTACTATCATCTTCTTTGCAAAGGAGGAAGAAAACTGCACAATCGTCCCTCATTTTCCAGAAGCTTTCAAACCAACCAAAGTCCCTTTCCAAAAAGGTACCGCACAGAAGTTTATACAACCTTCAGGTACAGGAACAGACCTAGGTTTCTTTTCACTCGACGATCTATCAAACCCATTACCAGAAGAGGTGTACCCACTTGTGATATCAGCAGAGACAGTGATCTCACCAAGCTCGGGTTCAGAGGAACCATTAGTTCACAAGCAAGTCACACAAGCGTGTTTGGACAAGACTAGTGATGGATCTTTCAAAGTGAAAGTCATGAAACAGATACTATGGATTGAAGGAGCTAGATATGAACTACGTGAGTTGTATGGTATCGATAACTCGACCGCACAAGATGATGTTGCATCAGGCTTAGAGGATAGTGGTGGCGAAGAATGTGTCATTTGCTTGACTGAACCTAAGGACACCGCCGTGATGCCTTGTAGACATTTGGTAAAAACTTCTACCATTTCACAGTAATGTAACGTTTTGGTTGAACTGTTCTTTGGACTAAATCATGTTGATATGTCTCTTGCAGTGTTTGTGCAGTGACTGCGCTAAAGAACTAAGGTTCCAGTCAAACAAATGTCCCATTTGTCGACAACCTATCCATGAGCTTTTAATGATTAAAGTGGAAAATACCAATGAACAACAATGAAAAAGAGGTTTCTTCTTTGCTTCACTCTTAAGTTTGTTTCTTTTGACTTAGATCAAGCTCTTTTGGCTTTTTTCTTATACAAACTTTGTCTTTGTTTACTCATTTCATACTCTGCACAGATTTGGTGGTCTTAGTTCAAAAATTTGAAAAGAAAAACATCAGTAATGTATATAGCTATAATATGTTCTACAGACGCTCTCTTTGATTCTTTTTATGTGAAACACTCATCAATTGCTTGTGTTAGTCTGTTATTGGATAATTTTTCTTGTTTGCAACCGGTGGAGTTATAACCTAGAAACAAAACTTTGAAGTAACCTTAATTAATACTTTGTTCATACACATAAATGAAGGACCTGCAAGAGTTTAGATAGGCTATGTTTGGTTGTATTTTGAACTCTTTTCGAGAAAGTAAAGTGTATGTAAAGAAGTCATAAAAGGGGACTGGGGACCTTCATAATTACAAGATTCAAAAGAAATTAAAGAGATATGGAACTGAAGTTGATGACAAACATTCAAAGAAGCAACCATTCTTTCCTCTCCCTTTTTGCCTTTTGTCTATTATAAAAAGGTTATTAAAGAAAAGGAAAAGCTGGTTAGAGATTGGAGAATGTTTCCTATTGAAGTTAAGCCTGACTTTTATTAAAAAGATGTTTTCATTTTTTTGATAGAATGTTAAAACTTTTGTATATAGGAACATATAAAACAGAAAAGTCTGCATTTGATTGTAGTGAATTGTGACCCTCTTCAAAAGCAAAACTATTTTATCTATATACAATCTTGATTCCAGGTGGTACCAGTGTATCATAGATATCATATTCCTTGATAAACTTTTTTTTTTATGATTTGTTTCTTGTATAAACACAATACTATAATTTCTTAATAAAATAAAACAGAAAAATGCAAATATAAACGGAAATGCATGCATGTGCTATGTTTACTTTTATAATTGATATGTATTTTTATTAAAAAAATATAAGCAAAATATTGTACATATGCAAACATATAACTTGAAGTACTGAACAATGAAACCCTAGATCTTGTTTTGGTATATTTATTGAATGTAAATGTTATTTTCCCCCTTTTTCGTAGGACAATGTTTACTAGTCATACCATGATGTTTAATCAAAATTCTTACCAAGCCTCATTTTTTCGCCTATGTCCATGTACCATGTATCAATATAATCTTTTACAGTTTCGTATATTCTGATTTTAGACCAAATTTTTTTTATCAATTCTTTTCTCAGATGTGATCACTTCTAAGGTCCATCAATAGATATGGTTTTAACTAGACTCTTAAATGGTATTCCATTAACTAGCCATTAGGGAAAATAAATGAGGTTGCTCAAAAGAAAGTAATATATAGCAATGCCAATGAGATATCGAAGCGAGTTAGAATTAGAATATAAGTAGATCAGTTAAGTCAGAATCCTTGTATGTGGGTGTGTACGTATATATATATTAAGTACAGATAAATCACCTGCATGGATACGAATCTAGGTACCACCGTCAAAGATACTATCATTTGCGTCAGTTCACACTTGAAACATGTATAGTCCATCAAATTATAAACTTTTATCATCGTTTACACTGTCAGCATTCCAACTAAATATGGATTAAATCGACCATAAGTACGTAGCATTTTTCACGCTAAAGTATAACAAATTGAGTTCGATATAAACGTAATATGATAAGCTTTGTTTTCGAATCTAAATGGCAACATGAGGAGAGAATAGGGACAAAAACTCCAATTAATGTCATTTTGTCAATAAGAAGAAGATGACCCCATGTGAACATTGGAGACTATCATGTGACTCAGTTCTATCATTTTAAGCAAAAAACTCAGCTACTATTTTAACCGCAATAAACCCAAAATTCAAATGTTGGTGGCTTTAGCCAATCAAGATTAAGTTGTGTGTTTATGTTGTCTGAATCAAGTTTGAGGTTTACTGTAGAATTCCACCTTATAAAATTCAATTATTATTCATTCCGTTTTTGTATTTGAGTCTATATGTATGTTAACTTTTCGATTGGTTTTATAAATATCATGTGAATTCTAAAAATATCGTCCAGAGAAAAATACTTTGATCCTTTAACACCAGCAAAACTTCAAATAGTTCAATAATACAGCACATCTGAATGACATAGCCATCGTAAAACTTTATCATAAATGTTAAAATTGTACCATGTCCTTCGTTATAAAGGACTTCAATTATATATGTTACAGTATATATGAGCTAACATTACTTTGTCTTATCCAATTATATGGTACGAAACTATAAATTTTCACTGATATGGCGCTGAAAATATCTAGTGATTTTTTCAAGTGACGATTTTCATCTAATCATTTTTCGCTCTAACACCCATCTTCTCTATTAAAAGAGAAGTACCAAATTTATCTACTATTTAGAAGTCTTACTAGGTCCATTTATTAAAATATCAAAAACATTTATATCTATCTTAATTACAAAATTTAACACGTCAAACATACCTCTTATATAATTACATTTAACTTAATAACTTAACTTAATAATAATCTATCTTTGCATTTGATTATACTCTTGCATACAAACCATCTATTAATATTATTGACTACAAACATTGAATTTAAAACTAAGCATCTCTCCATTGTTAAACATAAGCCAAAATAAAAAAGTTTCATGCACATGAGATATTGTATTCTCCAGGTTTCACTGCTCATAACATAGCTCATAACATAAATTACATTTCATATTGAAACATCATAATATTAAGTCTCAATGATCTAGATTTCTTTTGGTGTTTAATTATTTGTTTCTCAACCAGAAGTTTATTCCTTTGTTTGTATCATCATTGTAGAAGACGATTGCGGAAAGTAGATTTGAGAAAAAAAGATCTTTAGATTGCTTAAGAAGTTAGGATTCCATACATCGGTTTACTTTACTTGGTTTATATACAATTATATTGCGTGTAATAGTAGGCGCATTCCACTAAAAACTTCGTGTAAATGTGTAATTAAATCGTGGGTTATATAAAAAACCTCGTGAACAACGTTGATAGGTACCACCTACCAACATTAGGGTTTATTCAATTTTCATGTTTTCGATATCAGCTAATGGCACCATCATATTATTTTGCTAACAACTAATCTAAACAACATCTTCAATAATGGTCTTTCTGGTGATAAATTCACAGTGATAATCATATCCTTCTTGATTAAATTCTCAATTTGGGATTTTGTTATGTACGTGATGATGTTATTCTTTCTTTGTCTCATGACATCGACTTTTGCCGAAACTTGTATACTATCAATGAGGAAAGAAACGTACCATACACGAACTTTTTTTAGGTTATAGTCCAATTCGAAATATGTTACAAAACATGTCTTGTTAGGTTTTCAAATCATCTGCTAATATTAAAAATTACCAATGCGTTTAGATTCAACAACTTACATACATCAGCATAACTGATATATATATATATATATATATATCAACCAGCACAGTGTTCACAATGTAGTAGTTACATTGTTGATATGAGTTAAGTTGCAAAATGTTACAGAAATCTTTACTGGACGAAAATAGTATGTTTTAAGTATTATTTTAATTAGAAGTCATTAGGAAAAAAAAAACTAAAATATGTGGAGATGAGAGTGTTTCATGCTATGTTTATAACACTTAGGATTTTGAGACAAAGGGCAATAATGATATATGCGTAGAATATAAGTTGACTCAACCTTAGAGAATATGTGTTTAGTAACTGATTTTAATTTTTATATGATTGCTTTCCCTCCTTTCTTTCATTTTCCACTATTCTTACTATCGATGTTATTTAACTTTGTTTTATATCAGTTTCTTTTGATGTTAATCTCTTTATTTTTCATTAAGACAAACTAATTATGATCTGAAAACCATGTTCTTATGCTCAATTTTCTAACACGTCTCTTTCTTCTAATCAGTTATCATTTTAATCTGGTGGGTCTGGTCCCACGGTTTCAATTTAACTTTTACTATTAGTATCACTCAATTATTTAAGAAAACTTCAACAAAAGGAGTTGTCCAAGAAAAACTTCAACACATGGTAATAAAGCATAGACAGTTGGGTTCAATAATATTGTTTTTTTTTAATAAGGGTAGAGGTTCAATAATTTACAATGCCGTGCTAGTATTGCTCTATCAAAAGAGAATACTAAATTTATCTACCACTGAAAGTTGTTATTTAACTTTTGGACTGTTTCAAGTTTGTTAATGTATTACATAATTTATGGTACCATTTAATTTAAAACAGATATTTATAATATTCCTATTACTCAATTTCTATCTACATTCATAATCTTTTATATCTTACCTAATTATAACAACTTCAATAGAATATGGTAATCTGAATATGCTATATATTTTTTAAAAAAGATAATCAATATACTTTCGATTTTTAAAAATGGAAATCGAAATATTTTTAATTATATATAATTTTTAATATATAAAAAAATATCCGCCCTTAAAAAGGACGGGTCAAAATCTAGTTTGTAATTAAATCAGAAACTAAGTTTATTTTATAGAGTTACTGTCTAATGTTTATCTCGTTGGTTCCCCCAAACTTTAAAAAATATTTAATGGATAGTTTGATTCAAAACGTTATCTGTCTCATGATAGTACGAAAAGATCAACTTCTCATACGCTATAGTTTTCTTCGTCATTGCTTATAATAGGTTCACTCTTGAAACGTTGTTAAGAAAATTGGACTAGGTTAACTTATAGACAAACAAAACAGAATAACTGGATAAGCTTTTCTCAAAAAAAAAAAAGATAACTGGATAAGCATTCAAGTCCCTCCAATTATGGAGTTACTTATTATCATTAAACCCTGATCCATGGTGACTTTTACATGAAATGAAATAAACATACATAAATCAAGTATAGTTGTTAATGATTAAAACAACGAGCCATGCGTGGAATGATATTATTGTTACAAATTATTACGATTGTACGTCGATCGAGATGTTTAATATCTATTTGAATCGTAAAATTAATTAATCATGATTGGGTATACAATCATATAAATCAAAATAAGAAAGATGAAAATTATTTGTGTTTTTAATTTACTGTGTTCAATTTACATACATTTCCCATATACACTCCATGTTCCCCCGACACTGTCTGAATAGAGTCTAAAGACCATGTGATATTTAACATCATCACATATATGTAAAATTATTGTTTGCATTTTATGGGGAGCTTGCGTAATGTAGTTGTAGTTAAGGTTGCGCGCCTTTCGAACCAGTCTTTATAAACCTGGTCGCTCACTTTTCCGAGTAGGACTTTCTCTAGTAGCTTCAAGCATTCCAGTTGTCGAGTTACTAAAGTACCTCAAATCAGAACTACTCACCCGCTGAAGTATCATAGATTCATCTAGTATTGGCAAATTGTTAATCTCTTTGTACTTTCGTTTTGTTACTGTTCAGAAATGAGATCCATACAAGAACAAAATTATAAAAGGTTATATTAGGAAAGTCACTTAAATCAATGTAGCAATTTAGCAAATCAATTCATAACAATGGCTCCACATATAATTGAACAATACGGTCAATACCTAATAATCTCACTATTCAAAGACATACATAATTAGATGCGTTGCATAATTACATAACTAGGTATCCATTTCGCTCTAGGCGCTTAAAAAATTATATGATTAAGCAGTATTTCACATCTATTCTTATGCCATTATGATATGCAATTTTTTACCTTTTTACGTTTTGAGTCGTTACTAAATTTAATGTCACAAAATTCCTACGACCGGTTTATACGGAAGGAATCAAGAGAGAACAATGTCACGTTTTTTCTCACACAGTAACGTTAAATTAATTTTGACCCAAAAAGTAACTTTAAATTAACTGGTTCATTGTCGTAATTACCAAATATAATTTGATTAATTCCAATAAAACAATTGTTTATTTAGTCGAGTTCAAGCCGAGCCACATAAGCGGAGCTAATAACTGTGATAAGGAGTAAATTAAAAATAAAAGCTTATGAAATAATGCCGATGCAGTACTGGTATACAAGGGAATTTATGAATATTCACAGAGTGTTCATTGTATAACACACAAACTTATAAAAGAAGCGTTTTGGATTCGTCAAGATTTTGCTTCTTTCATACGTGTTCTGTTTTTTAATTATTTAAATTTTATTTTATTAAGATACTAGCTTAAAACTCTTGTATGCGTCAATTTCACTATCATTACACTTGTTTGTTTTCTTATTAACACGATAATCAGATTAAATATTTCGAGTAGAACTAAATAAATGTTGAAATGAGAAGACAAGTAAGGCTGAGAACAGGCTGCTCGAGGTCCGACACTCGTTCATGGCTTGTTGGTTTTGACAGCTCTAACGTTACCTCCATGGTGAATCACTAGTAGTAACACTGCGTTTACACTTTACCAACCAAAACCAGTTACGGGTATTGACAAATCAACCCATCTTTTTCTCTGATTTCTCTTTGGGTCCCATAGTTTCTTTATCTTTTTGTCCATATTATTTCATGGCCTAAACAGAAAAAGTGAATTTTCAGTGTTGAAAATATTATAATGAACATATGATTTTAAAGTTTTCTATTCAAGCATTTTGTATGATTAGAATCCGAGTAAAAACAACATCAACATCGACTACTGGATTAGATGTATTCGTCATTTTTCAAGGCGTTGAGGAAATGTACACTTGTTCACTTGCTTTATACTGAAAATAAAAATTTATAGTCACTGTAAAAAGAAAAAAAACTGCAACAGTCACTTATAAATCTACAATTTTAAGAAGCTTCTTTTGTCACTATAACCTTTTAAAAAAAGTTATAACTAAATATATTAATGATTTTGCCAAAATTTTGATAACCAGAGTAAATAAAAAGCTTATATTCCAAGCTGATATAGTCAGATAACATTTCGTGTTCAGGAACTATCCAATTACATAGTGCCAAGTCATCAGCACCAAAATTATTGAATGTCTTAACATCTGCAGCACAGCCGTCCGATCGAAGAGACGGGTGGGATCTGAGTTAACTCTCTCACACCATTCACCTTGCTTGCTCGTCCGTTGCAAAACCACGCGATCGACGAGTGAATTATGAGATGACGTGAGATTATGGTTGACGCCGTTAGATTGCCATAAATGTCATGTTACATTTAAAGAATAAATAAGGACATTTTATAGTTAAAATGTAAAAATGCAGTACTGATTAAGGGGCCAAGTAATTTGTAAAAGTTTGTATGTATCATAATTTTGTTTAGAAATTAAAAAGAGCTTTATGAATTGACGCAAATTTTCTATTGTACCATGGAAATCTTCTTACCAGGGTTTTTGTGGTAAGTAATAATAAAAGGGGTTCAAATGTCAACATGTTTCAAGTTTGATCTACTTTACTACGTAAGCGAAATTACATTGTTATTGAACATCTACGTAAATATAAACTTTCACTTATACCTATTTGCATACCAAAAAATGGTATATCGGTAGATTGCATTTTCTACTGAAAAGTATTTTGAATTATTCTCTAAATATAGAATATCTTCATGTTAATAAAAAAAACTTGTATACTATTCAAAATTTTCTATTCAATATTTTACTTAAATTGATTATTTTTATAAAAAAATAATCATTTTTATGGAGTCTATTCTTTCATATCTAAGTTGATCACAATTTTAATTCGTGACAAAAATTTATAAAAATACTAGACATGTTAACATACATTCTAGTATATGGGTTATAGGATTAGGATGATATCCAAAATAAAATATTCACCTGTATTGTAATATAGAATAACATGTCAAATACTTTCATACCTTTATTAACATCCAAAATCATATATATGCTTTTTGAAATAAATTAAAAGGTTTTACATGTAGATCAACTGGTTATAATTAATATCTTTAATATGTTTTTACTGATATATTTTCCAATTTTGTATATTCTACTGTAATTAAAGGGGGAAAGATGATAAAAGCTCCTCAACCTTCTATTAATAGTATTTGTATAAATATATTTTGAGATAATTCTAAAGAATACATGCTTGTTAAAAGTATATGTATGCAATATAAAGGCAAGATTATTGGTGGTCCTTAGGCGGAGGTCATTATGAACAGTTAAGGACCTAGTTCTTAATTTTTAACTGAAAAAGTTAAGGACGTCTCTTATATAAAGACCACCGATAATTTTGTCCTAACTTCTTCTGGTTGCAGACATTAAAATAAAGAGATGGATGTGACAGAAACAGAAAGAGCGTGTGTGATATTGAGAGCCCCAAAAAAACAAAAGATTATTGGAGAAGGAAGTGAGCACATGGAGAGGCTTGTTTGTGTTTCCGATGATGGAAGAGGGAATATTACAAACCAACAAAAGTCAAATCTGTCTTATTTGGAAACCAAAGATCTTAAATCGTTGTGGCAACACTATCAAACGGAACACTCAGGCTCCTAATGATAACAACATAATAGACATTGCGGATTAAAAGAAGAATATGATATGGCTTATAAACAAATTAATATTAAGAACATAAGCGAATAATGTTTATATACATAGTGAATAGAAACATGTTTGTCGAAAACTCGTCTAGTGTCTAGGATCTAACTGTATATTCAGTTTAAACTAAGCAGTAAAATAATAGGAAGGTCCAGAATCTTGTCTGAATTTGATGTGTAAATTTTTTGGTTATAGATATGGTTAACAAAAGCAGAGAATATGGATATGAAATAAAACTCATAAACTAATTTCGGGTTCGGTCTAGCAACATTTTCGATTTATTGATAGAAATTGCATTAAAGGTGAAACATTCTTTTTATCTTTTTTCTGCTTGACATATTTGTATATGTCACTATTCTCTAACCACCAACCAAAATGGTCAATGCATAACTTTTGTTATATAAACGCATTATCAAAAACAATTTCATTCAAAACCTACTAACAAATTTAAATAATTTATGCACTCAAATAAAACTATATATGTTCTTTTTTCCTCTTGTTTAACATAACCTTCAACGTACTTACCATCCTATTATAAAAGTTATTATGTTGACTTTGGAGACAAAGGGGGGAAATTTAATGGCTCACGTGAAGCTGATATACGAGCAAAACGAAGACCACTTTGACAAATAACAAAGCAAGTATGCTAAAAGTCTTTGACTATCAATAATTGAACCACACGCTTTCTTACAGATTCATACTCTCTCTGTTTCATAATAAGTGTCACTTTAGGTTTTTAATTTTATTTCAAAAAAAGTATCACTCTACAATCTCAATGCAATTTTGTACATTAAATATAATTTTTACCCTTTTGAATAGCCAATAAATTTTTATTTAAATCATTCTCATTTAATTAATCATACATTAAATAGGGATATATTAGTCTATTATACATACTTCTTAATCTCCGTGAAAAGTGTCAAAGTGACACTTATTCAGAAAATGAGGGAAGTAGTACTATTACTTTAAACTAAACTTTCTTAAATTACTTATTAAACTGCCAGTTTTAGTGTCTGTATTGTTTTCTCTTTATTCTCTGCTACTTCCTCAAATAAAGTATTGCTTTTTGAATATCATTTGATTATGCAAATGGAAACTAACACTAAAAGCCGAGTAGAATTTGCATCCACGAGTTTTCGCTTAACTTGGACTCGCAATTCGTTTAGTGCAACATGAAATCAATAGCGGGAACAAAAGTAATCATATTCCGTGTATTAAAAAGTTTGTTCGGTTCGTATTAAATTAGTTATACTCCATTACTGAACAGAGCTGGACTCAAGAGTGTACTTCAATTGATGTATACATGTACTACGTTATTACTCATTAATGCGCACTCGTAATAATAAAGTTATAGTGCATGCATCTGTAAGTGACCAAAAAGTGTTGATAACTTATAGTAGTGTAAGGGGTTGGTTCCGTTGTGCCACGGATTCGAACAACACTTGAAACGGAGAATTATTCTTTAAATCGTAATATCTAAAGCAGACTCCATACTTAGGAGAGATTACGAGCCTAAAATCCATAACTTCCACTGTTAACAAAAAAAAATATTTGTAAATGATGTATAATACGATATACATATATGTTTAATGTTTTAAAAATTGATGTAACCGGTGCTTAGGTGTTTGTTTATATGACAAATTTATTATAGCCAAAACAAGTTTTTCAAAATCTGATTTATGCTATTTAAAATCATTTTAACTTGCTCTAAATCAGTTAGAACTTTAAATCTATATAAATATATAAATATGTTTAATTAATCAATAATTTTAATACAAATCCATAAATTTATCTATTTTTAAAATATTTAATTTTAATTATTTCCAATTCACCGTTTGCAAATTCGTACTAAGATTATCTTTGTACTCTTTCAGTGCCAAAAAAAAAAAATTATTTATAAAATACTTTTACAAATAGACACAAAAACTAAAACATCTAATATTAATATAAAAATATATATATCAATATTCATTAACGCCTATATTTCGTTTAGACTCCAATTAATCTACGTACTTGTTAGTATTCTATAAAATGTTTAGTTAGCATCTAAATAATGTTTAACATTGTATATGTTATACAAAAGATAGTTAAGGGAACCCGGACGAGTTAGTCCAGTGGCTTCTGGGGCTTCGGCTCTGAGGTCGTGGGTTCGACACTCGGGTAGGGAGGTGTGTCCAAGATCGTAAAAGGTACAGACAAAGATTAGCACCGGGCCTAGGTGGTGAGGCGTAAGCTCAACAGCTGGTTAATAAAAAAAAAAAAAAAGATAGTTAAGAGAATCAGGCAAATAAGACACGAACGGGTCACGGGCTTAAGGGGAACTTACAATACTTGAAAACAATTTATATTAAGATATGCATGAAATAATAATATTAAGAGGCACTGAGATTTTTTGGTGGGTCAATATGTAGCTAAAGATAATGCTTATTTTGACAACCAAAAAGGTTGCAACAGTGTTTTTTTGTTTTGTTTTGTTTTGTTTTACAACTAACTAGACCTGGACTCGAGCGAATGTTAATTTAAATCTTTTTTCGTGATATAGTTATATGTTTTTACATGATGATATATAATATATAAAAATATATTTATCTTGACTAATTAGAAATAAGTATAAATTCAACAAAAGTAATATAATTATTCATTTGTAACCGTCAATTGTATAATAAATTTTATATTCCCTTAAAAATAATGTCATTTATTTACATATGAGTTTTTATCAATTAATAAAAGAATTAGTTGGAATATTTTTAACAAAAGTATAATATTATTTTTATATTATTCATATATCTTATTAAAAACTTAGCACATGAAATCTATAATATAAATTTTTACTTATGTATTTATATTTTGTTTAATGATATTTTTAAACATATAGGTTATTTGAATATTTTTAGGTTCATATGAACCTATCCGGACCCGGAAGGATCAACTCAAACCCCGTTTAGAAATTTATAATATCTAAATGTAGTTTAGTTTTATAACAACAAAAAATGATATCAAAAACTGATTTTTATTCGGATGAATACTTGGATGAATGTGAATAAATAAAAACTATTTATTAACCGGTTGGAATCTTTGTCACGAATGAAATAATTTTATTCAAACATATGAAATTATTATGATTTATACGTAAAATAAGTGATGTTAGTTATAATAATAAATATAATTAATGAAGTAATTAGAAAAAAATGTAATAAAACATTTTAAAATTTGGATAAGACAACATTCCTAATTAGTAGTTTCATTAAAATATCAATTGCTTCATTTACTATAGTGTAATAAATCGAGTAAATTAATTTGGATAAGACAACATTCCTTAATTGTACCTTCATTAAAACATCAATAGTTTCATTAGTTATTGTTGTAATAAATGACTAAATCTTAGCATTCTCAGATTTGTAATTCTGTTTTAATAATATAGATAATTTGTTCTTTACATAGGATGCATTGTTATGTATATCTGTATGTAAATATGTAAATTAATGTGTAGTGCAAAGATAATCAATTATCAATATGATCCAAAAAAGCTCATCAGAAAATACTTGTCCTTGTAATGCATATGAATGATTCAAGTTAGTGGGTTGGCTTTAACGGGTCGATACCAATCCTCTCATTTCCTTTATTTTTTCATATATATATTTTTTGTTAACTCCATATATTTTGTTACAAGTATACGAATTGAAATTGTCATTCTGGAGCGCCAGACATGTTTCTGATAGCACCACGTGAAAGATAGGATAACATTTATTTAACTTAACTTAACAGGTCAGAGAGCTCATTTCACCCAACCCCATCAAAATATCTTGAATTATTTCTGTTTTATGATTATTTTGTTTTATCATATACTCACCCCAGTCCCTGCCTTTTTAGCCATTTATTATGAAATCAGTATATATAACTTATTTATTTGTGTAGCTTGGTTCTGTACCAAGATCAAATTATAATATTATTATTATTATTATTATTATTATTATTATTATTATTATGTTTAAAAGAAATTCTAACAATTATTCAATGTTTTGAAAATCAGATCGGATACCGACTCGGTGTAGTTACTGGTTGACTGGTTGGATCGGTTCAACCGGTCGAACCAGAATTTTCGTTTTTAAAAATTAAATATATATAATCACATATTTACACTATATAGACTTAAGTTCTACATACATAATATGTTATGTTCTCGTATATTCAATAAAATTGAATACTATGTAAATTGAAATTGATTAAAAAAATTATCATATTCATTTCTTCATATATATAAAGTCTTAAATTTTATAAATATAACAAAATAAGAATAGTATATGAGAGATAAAAGATATTTTTTATATTCTTTATTATAAAGGTAAAATTAAATAGAAAACTATTTAAATATTAATATTGAAAGATTGATTATGAAATAAGAAATATCAAATTGTTATAACAATTGAGAGCATGTTAATTATAT
Source organism: Moricandia arvensis (assembly GCA_905132765.1). NCBI lineage: Eukaryota > Viridiplantae > Streptophyta > Magnoliopsida > Brassicales > Brassicaceae > Moricandia > Moricandia arvensis. Next base: position 24,888 of record CAJHQP010002419.1, read on the forward strand.
ATTGATTTTTCAGAATCGGGTTTTGAAATTGACCTGGATCACCGGTTTTACCGGTTTTTAGCCGGTTTTACTGAGTTTTAAATTGAACCGGACTCAGTTTCTTCAGCGAATCACGGTCGAACCGGTTCGACCGGCTGATCCGATCCGGTTTTCAAAACACTGCAATTATTCTTTGCCTGCAAGTAAAATCAGAGTAATCTATTGAAATTTTATTTTATTTTGTCAACAAAAGGTACAAATCACATTGAAAATATTATGCTCTTGTAATTATTTGAAGTATAGATTTATTTGTTGTTATATACCAAGATGGCAAAGATTATATGTTGATTTACTTTTACAACGACCATTGTATTTTTATACTAGAATAATTATGATTTATTTTTGTTTTTCCTTTACACATAAATATATGATTTATTTTATGTTTTGCCTTTGCACACACGAAAACCCTCTACAGTGATTAATTTTTAAATGTGATAAATGACAAACAGTAGTTCTTAATAGCACCATTAAAAAAAATTAACCAAATAAATAGTGAAACTGGTCAACTAAAGTTGCGGTCAAGACTTGAATTAAACATTGTCCTTTGTGTGGATTTAAAAAGACCAAACTAAAGGAAATCACATGATGATAGTTCAACTGTAAAACTATTAAAAACGTACTATGAACATTATAAATATAGAAACGTTATAATATAATCAGATTAATGAGTTAAGTACCGGTGGAGGGTGTGACAATTATTTTATTTAGAAAAGAAGAAGAAAATTAGTGAAGGTGTTTAAATTAATTAAATGATAAAGTGAGTTAAAAGAAGAGTAAGACTTGTAAGAGTCAAAGTGAGGAGTTCGAAGTAGAGATGGCTCAAGACCCAACACGGTCTAGTGTCAGTGATGTTCACATGGCAATGTCCAATACACTTGCTGCTCCCGGCTATTCTTTCTTCAATCTCAACGGCTAACATTTTCCTCTTCCCATCGACTTAATGACTGGCAAAAGTTAAACAAAATTACGCAATTTAATGCCATGTGCTTTGGACATATGCTTCCTGCGATTTGCAAATTTTATTTCTAAACACTGAAGTCCTTTCTCATTGTCACCAGAATTTACTGGTTGAACAAATTGCTTAGTATTTGTGAACAAAAAAAAAAAAACAGAAGAAATTGATTAGTATATAAATACTTACACCCCCAGTATCTTAAATTATCGACATAATAAGTTAATAACACTATAAATATATGTTGGGATGGCTGGGAACGTATTAATTGTTACTTAGCCCTACAATGGAGATGGGTTGGTCTAAAACATGACCGACAAAACCCTTCAACTATGGTCCGATGCTAATTATTTTCTTAATATTTGTTTCCTAATTCCCAAGTTTGAACCCAACTCTCTGTATTTGATTAATAACATTATTCCCTTGAATTGAGAAGGCAAATTATTTTATTTGGACAAAGAATAATTCTTCACTGACTTCTAAGGTATATTGTTACACATTCGCTTTGCCTTGGTAAAAACTAAAATTTAATTTCACTCACAATCTAGGATCAGTGGTCCAGTGTCAGTCTCTAAATAATATTTACCCAAGTAAATATCTCAGAATAATACTGAATATAAAATAATTATGAGTAAACATTTCAAAATAGTATAAACCAGTTCCAGATACATTCATAATTAAATCCAAAAATTCTTGAAATCTTTGAGTATAAAATATTGAAAGCCATTTATTTTCTTAATTTTTAGTTTTCACTATTCACTAATAACAAAGGAGCATCACAAACATGATCATTTTCAGAAAGGTCGATCAACCTGATCTCCACAACATTCAAAACGTGCATGGCAGGTCTCAATCACATCATCCTCAACCTACGAAGAGGATTCTAGATACAACATCATCAGCAAACCATCTCTGTTCCAAGAACATTCCATCATGATAACGTTCATTTTGCAAATATAGATATGCTCGCTTTGGTCATACCCAACACACTGTTTGAGATGAGTCGATGCATGCGTCGTTTGGTCTCGTGATGGCTATCAACATATGTCTCATATATCGAAAGCATACTGCAAGCAATCACCTATTTTTTTATAACTAATGTAAGAACTATGTATATTAATAGAATGCTCCCAAAAGAATGTGAAAACTGTAACAATATAGTAGCTTCAATAAAAAAAAAGAAGCTGCATATTCTTGATTTGCTTGTTACGTCTGTCAAAAAGAGCGAATAACAAAAAAAAAAAAAGAATCATCCTATCTGCATGCTGTATGTAAGCGGTCAAAAAGAAAGTTAAAGGCTACAAGTACGAGAGAAAGAAACCTATATAAGTATACCAGAAAATCAAACCGGTCTATCAGCCGAGCCGGGTCGAGCCGATTTGTAGTAGTAATACTTCGGTGTAACGCAGATTAAAAAAAAAACCTCGATATAGGTGAATAAAAATGAACGGTGAGGATCGTCAGTTACTGGAAATGTAGCGGGACCCACGTATCTTATATGGGAATCTTTCTAATGTACGGTGGATTTAGAAGCGAGTGGTTCCCACTTTTCTCCATACTTCGCTACACCCCACGCCTCATTATTACCCCCCTCTCCCCCTCTCTATTACTATATGTAATTCATAATCGTTTTAATTCTCCTTTACATTTTTATACGTTCTTGATTGTGCACATCAAATTTTCAAGAACTAGTTGTCTCAGATATAGCGAAGATAGAAGATTTTAAGTGAAGGAAACAAAATGAGTAAAGAAGAGTTTATGAAGATACAGGTTTGTTTGCTCACCACATTTTTTTATGGTAATCTTATTTTACTAATATGAGAGCTTGCTCTGTTTTCTTTGTGTAGACTTGTGTTCTTAAAGTGAACATTCACTGTGATGGTTGTAAGCAAAAAGTGAAGAAAATATTGCAGAAGATTGAAGGTAGAGAAGATAGAGAAAACCAAAAAAAAAAAAAAAATCACCCTCTACATATTTGACTTTATGAACATTTTAGTTGTAATTCAGATTTGACTCTTTTGATTGGCTAAGGCTAAGTTGCTTTCGGTCATGAAACAGGTGTTTTCACGACAAAGATAGACGCAGAGCAAGGGAAAGTGACAGTATCTGGAAACGTAGACCCTTCGGTCCTGATCAAGAAGCTCTTAAAATCTGGCAAACATGCCGAACTCTGGGGAGCTCCAAAGGGTAATAACACCAATCAGAACCAACCCAACTTGGCCAATCAGTTCAAAGGCATGCAGATTGACAACGGCGGGAAAGGAGGTGGCGGTGGTGGCGGTGGAAACAATAACAAAGGCCAGAAGGGAGGAGGTGGCGGCGGAGGTGGCGGCGGAGGTGGAGGTGGTTGTGGTGGACCGCCGAAGATGGTTCTTCCACAGTTAACTCCACAACAGATGCAACAGCTGAATCCTCAGCAACTTCAGCAGCTTCAACAGCTCCAGCAGATGAAAGCGTTTCAAGATCTGAAGCTTCCTCCTCCTCAGTTAAAGGGTCCAGGTCCAGGCCCTGGCTCTGTTCCTGTGAACAAGAACCCTCAGAATCCTAACCAGAAGGCTGTGAAGTTCGATGTTCCTGAAGATGATGATGAAGATTATAGTGATGATGAATTTGATGATGATGAGTTCGATGAAGACGACGAGTTTGATGATGAGTTGGACGATGATGAGTTTGACGACCACCCTCCTCCGCCTAACAAGATGAAGCCTATGATGGGTGGTGGTGGAGGTAACATGATGATGCCTAATAACATGATGCCTAATATGATGATGGCCAACGCTCATAAAAACGCTGGTGGTCCTGGACCCGCCGGTGGCAAAAATGCGGGTAAAGGAGGCCCTGGCGGTGTCCCCGGTGGTGCTCCTTTTTCTGTTCAAATGCCTGGCGGCGGCGGCGAAGGTAACGGTGGTAAGAAGGGAGGTCCCGGTGGAGGTGGTGGTGGTAATGTGGGAAATCCAAATCAAGGCGGAGGAAAGAACGGCGGTAAAGGCGGTGGCGGTGGTGGTCATCCGTTAGATGTAAAAAATGGTGGAGGTGGTGGCGGTCCTAACGGTAATAATAAAGGAGGAGGAGGCCAGATGATTAGTGGTCCTAACGGAGGCAAAAAGGGTGGTGGTGGTGATGGCGGCGGCGGAGGACCCATGAGTGGAGGACTCCCGCCGGGTTTCCGTCCAATGGGCGGCGGAGGACCTATCGCGATGAATATGCCAATGGGTGGTGGTCCCATGGGTAATCTACCATCATTGGGTGGTGGTGGTGGTCCTGGTCCAATGGGTAATAATATGCAGGCGGTTCAAGGATTACCCACTATGGGTCCAGGAGGTGGCGGTGGTGGCTCAGCCGCAGGAGCCCCGCCAGGATATTTCCAAAGCCATGGTGGCGCTGGAGGCGGCCAAGACTCAATGCCAGGAAACCCCTACTTACAACAACAACAGCAGCAGCAACAACAACAATACTTAGCGGCGGTTATGAACCAGCAACGAGCCATGGGCAATGAGCGGTTTCAACCAATGATGTACGCTCGACCACCACCCGATGTGAACTTTTTGCCACCTCAACCGCACCAACAACATCCTTACCCGTACCCTTATCCATACCCTTATCCGCCCCATGGTGGTGATCAGTATTCTCATTATTTCAATGATGAGAACACATCAAGCTGCAATATTATGTGAGCAAACAAAATAACTTCAAAACTTTCCATGGTTTGTGTATCCTTGTGATTATACATGGAAATGGTTTTTTTTTTCTTAATTGTTGGGGTTCTTAGAATCCTTCTCCTTTTTACTCCAACGGATCGAATCCTATGTTATATTAGGATTTTTAAAAAAATTTGTGATAGTTCTTAAGTAATTTATAGAATCATAATATAAAATCAAACGAATATTTATATTGTAGTTCTTGTTTTTTTTCTCTGGGTTCTTGCTTTCTCATAGTTGTCTATTTCAAAAAATAATAAATATTAAAACCATAATGGAATGAGTTTTTTTGTACAAAGTTCTATGACTCATGATTTATGTCACTCTTATAAAGAATATACTCAATTGCAATGAACAAGTTTGGTAGATACTAGATACCAAACCCCTTCTGAAATTAAAATATGTGTTTAGTGATATTGACACATATGAAGCAATACACTCTTCTATTTTAAAAAAATATATTAAATGTTTGTTTGTTTGTTTCCCTTTTTAAACTGGGCAAAAATAATGGAGTACTGGAATTGTTATTGTGTCCCACCCACTATTATTTTAAATCATTTTGTTTTTGTCCATTTGTTTTAGCTTTAATCTTTAGCTTTTATTATCATGTTTGAATAGATTTTAAAAGGATAAAGATTACAAACACTAAAGTAAACTATTGAAACTCTGAATGTGAGGATGGCAACATTTGCTTTTCAAGAATCAAGACTACTTGTTCAGTGAAACAAAAGAGTAATATTTTTTTAATACACTTAGTAGTTTTGGCCCTCCTCATCAGAGATCTCTGCACGATCGATATATTTCATCGATAATTTTGGTTGCGGAGTAGCGCTTGGCTTGCATTGCAGTCTCAGCGTCGGGAAATGTTAAAGTTGACTAATCTTTATTTAGGCTTGCTAATGTGTGCAATGTGCTTAGGCTGGTCATCGTAATATCTGATGATCATCTAAACAATCTCTAGACAACTCAAATCTTATATTTGATGATCATCATCGTGTCATCGTAATCATCACGATGATGATATTTGTTATGAATGAATTGATCAAGGACGATGATGACATACAAGGGAAACCTAAATGGATGTTTGCGGCAGCTATTAGTGTTTCGCGTCACTGACTCAGCACACGTTTCTTCTTCTCCTCTTCTTATGCTTTTTTTCTGCATTAAATGTTTTCATTGTATAACACACAAACTTATAAAAGAAGCGTTTTGGATTCGTCGAGATTTTACTTCTTTCATACGTTTCTGCTTTTTATTTCTGTAACGGATTATTTTTTTGTTTAATTTAAAACTCTTCTATGCGGCAGTTTCATTATCTAGAGAAAAAACTTATCTAGTTTGTTTTCTTATTATACAAAATCAGATTTAAGTCTTTATAAGCGACAGTTTCATTATCTTGAGCATTCAGGAAAACAATGTTACTATTACACTTGTTTGTTTTCTTCTAAACACAATAATCAGATTAAATACAGTATTTATTTAGACCAGAACCATTGAAATGACAAGGCATGTAAGACTGAGAATTGGCTGCTCGAGGTCCGACACTCGTTGAGTTTTACAGCTCTAACGTTATCCCCATGACGAATCAGTTTTACTTTTACTACACCGTAACACTGCGTTTACACTTTACTAACCAAAACCCGTTCGGGTGTTGACAAATCAACCCATTTTTTCCTCTCTTTTTTTTTTCTCTTTGGGTCCCATATTTTCTTTATCTTTTGTCACTTTCATATAATTTCATTTCATTTGGCCTAAAGCTAAAAAGTTTACTTTCAGTTTTCACATAAACAAATGAATTTCAAGTTTTATATTCAAACATTTATTTTGAATTGAATTTTCGAGTTAACACAACATCAACATGAACTAATGGATTTAACAGTCACATAATCTAAGGATTTAAGAAGCTTCTTTTATCAGCTTTTATAAATAGACTGTTTATCAATAAATGTATTAATTGTTCTTACCAAACTTTTTGAGTAAATGAAGCTAAAGAGGTTAAGCTTCTGTTACAATCTGGTCTAGTCAGATAACTTTCGTATTCAGAAACTGTCCAAAGAGATATCGCCAAGTCATCAGCATTGAATTATTGAACGTTTTAACGTCTGCATTTAAGAGCCGTTCGATTGTAGACCCCACGATCAGATGGCACCAGAGAGAAAGCTCGCAGGTCGAGGAGACGCGTACTCACTACTCACTCACCCTGCTTGCTCGCCGGTTACAAAACCGTGCAGACGACGAGTGAGTTATGAGATGACGTGAGGTTGCTGCTAACGCCGTTAAAGTGCCATAATTGTCACATCACGTAAAAAGGATAAATACAGACATTTTAAATAATTTTAAAATGTTAAAAGTGTAGTATTAAAGGGGAAGCCTAATTTATAAAAGTTGGTATGCATTCATAATTACACTGAGAGAAATAAAACAAAGGAGCTTTATGAGTTAACGCAAATGTTCCCTATTCGTACCATGGAAACCTGCATACCGTTCGAATTGCGGGCACTAGCTGATTCACCTATTCGTTGATTTTAACTTAAATTTGATTCTTATTGTGGAGTCTATTTTTCATTTCTTTTTCTCAGTTTAAACTGAAAATTTATCTGAAATCAGAATACCAAAACAAGTTAATGAATTCTGAATTTTAATAAAGAAACATATAAAAAAATTAATAAAAAATGCATAGTCTCAAGCAATTACCCAAATAATCATATACATGTGCTATTTCAAACTAATTAAATAAATTTAGATAAAATCTACCCATTCAAATTAATTTATCTAAAATATGGGGTTTTGTATTTCCTACAATAAATAAAATTGAAAATTTTGATTTAAGAAAATCTCTGCAATCTTTTCTATATATAATCTTTTTGCTTCTGATGTATTTTGAGATGATAATAAAATTGTTCATAACAAACTGCATGCAATATAATTTTTTTTGTTGCATACTAAAATACAGAAATGAATGTGACAGAAACAGAAAGAGCGTGTGTGATATTGAGTGCCCCGAAACGAGATTATTGGAGAAGAAAGTGAGCACATGGAGAGGCTTGTTTGTGTTTCCAATGGTGCAAGTAGGCCTAGGAGGTGTAAGAGGGAATATTACAAACCAACAAAAGTCAAATCTGTTTTATTTGAAACTCGAGAATCTGATGAATCGTCTTGAATATAGTTAAGCGGAAACACTAAAAATAAATAAAAATAAGATTTCAACTCTTTCGTATATTCATACTGAATAGATATATGTTAGTTTAAATTCTTTCTTTTTTTTAAACTAAGCAGCAGAAAGTTATTTGTAAGAAAACTCGTATAAGATAATTTCGGGTTTGGTCTAAAAATATTTTTGATTTATCTTAGTTGATAGAAATCTTAAGTTTTATAAAGAAGGTGAAACATTTTTTTATCTTATATCTAACTTCTTCTCCTCGACATTTAATTGTATTTGTCAATATTCTCTAACCACCCACCACAATGGTCAATACTTTCCTTTTTACAAACGCATTATCACAAGCATTTTCATATAAACCTAACAAAATTAGATCAGTTATGCATTGAAACTAAAACTAAATTTACTGCACTCTGCAATCTGTAATCTGCATTTTGTTTCTCTCCTGTTTTCTAATATTTGGAAAACTTTTATTTACTTACTTACTTTCCTGTTATTGTTTTTGCTTCCCTTTTTCTTTGCTTTCCAATTATAAAAGTTATTAACGTGTTGACTTTGGAGAGAAAAATTGCTCACGTGAAGCTAGCTGATAGACGAAGCAAAGCAAAGACCACTTTGACAGATAACTAAGCAAGCAGTATGCTAAAAGTCTTTGACTATCGATAATTGAACCACACGTTTTCTTACAGTTTTATAGTACTACTAGTTTAAGTAAAATTATCTAAAGTTGTATGCTTCAATTGCTTGTTTTAGTGTTTGTATGGTTTTTTTTGTATGATTTTTCTTTGTTCTCTGGTATTCCCTCATATAAAGTAATGATTGTAAGTATACTGATTATGCAATGGATAGTTACACTAAAAGCCGAGTAGAATTTGCTTCCTCAAAATTTCGCTTTACTTAGAACATTTTCATTCTCACTCTATATATTTCTTCAAATTAAAATGGGAAATAGAGTGATAAATAAAAAAATCTCTTATAAATGGAATAATCTTTTATTCTTTGTTTATTACTTAATTTTCATTTCAATTTGGAGTAAAATATAGAATGGGCATGGAAATGCCTTTAGACTCACAATTTATATAACCAGTAATGTGAAAGAAACCATACAAATTAACGGGTCGTAATCAATTGTTCAACAAAAAGAAATAAAAGGGAAGGGAATAAAAGTCATGATATTCATTTTATAAAGTTATGTTATATAGTTCACTCTTCGATTTATGTCAGTCTCATCAATTCAGGTTGATATTCAAAATCTCAGACGTCTTCCTAGTCTTCTAAACCCGAGCGATTTATTCGTATTACATTAATCATATGACTGTGAACATAGCTGTACTCAGGAATGTACTTAAATTTATGCCTGCATGTACAAACATTATTACTCATTAACATGCATTCTTAATCGTCGACAAATTTAGGTATGCATGTATCTATAAGTGGTGGGTTATCGACGAAACATGTGTAATATATAAGAGAGTTAAAGGGGATGAATCAAGCAACACGACACGAACGGGTCACGGGCTTAATGAAAACTGAAAATACTAGAAAACAATTTCAATTAATATGCATAATATTGATAATAGCCACAGAGATATTTTTGAAGGGTCAACATGTAGATAAAGATAATGCTTATTTTGACCACCCAGAATGATGCAACAGTCTTTTTTTCTTACAAATAATAATTTGTTCTTTATATAAGTGCTAGGTTATGTATATTTGTATGTAAATTACTGTACAACGCAGAGATGATCAATTATCATATGATCCAAAAAATCTCATCAGAAAAGACTTGTCCTTGGAATGCATATGATTGATTCAACTTAGTGGTGGGCTTTAATGGGTTGATACCAATCCTTTCGTTTACTTTGTTTCTTATGTTTTGTTTTTCATATAATTTGTTACTAGTATACGAATTGAAATTGTCATACTCGAGCGCAGACATGTTTCTGGTTGCACCACGTGAAAGATAGGATAACATTTATTTTTGGTATGAAGATAGCATTTTTAACTAAACAAAACAGGTCATAGCTCACTTCATCTCCCATCAAGTATATTGCATTTTTATTGTTTTATGTTTATTCTGTTTTATTAGCCATTCATTACGATATATATAAAAATTAAATATATTTGTGTAGTTCTGTACCAAGTAAATAACAATTATTATGTCTGGAAAAGGGAAATTTGACAATTAACTTTTTGCTAGCATTAGTTCTTTTGTTTATTTTAAATATATAGCTATTTGTTGTTATATACCAAAATCACCTATGGGTTTGAATTGAAACACAGAACAAATGCATAACAAAGCAGTCAAATTATGAAATAGATTTGATTGCATTTATTTACCATTTCATTTTTTTTATGCAGAACAAAAACATATATTAAAATAACAAATAAATTGAATGCAAATAAATGTTAATGTTAATAGTCTACATATATTGGGTTTGATCCACAAAGAAGAGAAAAAAAGGAGTTGGCAATTGATCTGCATTAAATTTGCATAATTAATAGTCTGTCTATATTCTATTTAATCTGCTTGTGCATTGTTTTCTATTAGCATCCCATTCGAAGTCTATATTGATAAACTTGTATACTTTTACCAACGTATATCTAGAATATAAAAAATTATATAAGAGTATGATTTACTTTTATTTTTCCTTTCCTTTATACATACACGAAAAAGTCTAAATGGTCATACAGTAGTTTCTTAAGAAAATACCATTAAAAAGTTGGCCAAATAACGTTGCTGTCAAGTCTTTAAACTAAATATTCCCTATTTAGTGGATTTCAAAGAGCAACCAAAAAAATCACATGTTGATATTTAAACTGCAAAAACATTAAAACCGTACGACGAACGTTAAACTATATAAACGGTATAATATAATCAGATTAGACTCGTTGGGTGGGGAAAATGAGTTTGTTTACAAAAAGAAGAAGAAATTAGCGAAGGTGTTTAAATTAATAAAATGATAAAGTGAGTTAAAAGATGTGTAAGACTTTTAAGAGTCAAAGTGATGAGTTCGAACTTCGAAGTAGAGACTAGAGATTGCTCAAGACCCAACACGGTCTAGTGTCAGTGATGTTCACATGGCGATGTCCAATACCCTTGCTGCTTCCGGTTGTCCTTCTTCAATCTTCAACAGCTAACAAGTTTCCTCTTCCAATTGACCTAATGACCGGCAAAAGTTAAATAAAATTACGCAATTTAATGTCATGTGTTTGTGCATTTGTTGCCATTTGCAACGTTTTTTTATTTCTGTACATAGAAATCCTTTCTCATTGTAATCAGGATTTATTAGTTGAAAAAGTTATTTAGTTTCTATTCTCTCTTTAATACGAAGATAAAATTTTGATTTTTTTTTGTTTTACAAAAGTAAAGTTATGTGTTTTTAATACAATTTCTAGTTTGTTTATCTATTTTATCCGTATTTATTAAATAATTACTTTATCCGTTTCATAATAAATATATTTGAGAATTTTACTCACAAAAAAAGAAAATTAGTATTTTGTTTTATCTCTATTTAATACTACTACTTCTAGTTTTTGTTAATTAATTAATTAAATGAAGGTAAAATATGAATTTGCAGTTTAAATATCAACATGTGATTTTCGGCAGTTCCTTGTCGTCATCTAATATATGTGCCACTCCGGTACTCTCGATGAGCCACCAGAGTGACAAAGTTTCAAAATGTCGACGCACCAAAACCCATGCATTCTCCGTCGAAAGAAGTGAAATATTTCAATTAACACTGGAGTTTTGACGTGTTACATCTAGTTTGAGCAGAATTCAAGAGAGGAGGACGCTTCGACCACTAGGAAATCCGCAGACCGTCGATTTATTTCCACCTTTCTGAGAAATGCGCTTAGGTAGGAGAAAAAAAGTTGAGAGAAGTATGTGGAATAGACTTGCCACTCAAAGGTCTCCTAACATGATACTCCCTCTGTTTCATAATAAGTGTCATTTAACATTTTTTTCTTGTTGCCATAAAAAGTGTCACTTTAGAATCCCAATACAAATTATACTTATTTTTTAGCTGAAAATTAATTGCAATCTGCATTGATTTAATAAATAATTATATTTATCTCAAATACTATTGGTCAAATAGGTGTATTAATAACAAGATACATACTTTTCAATCACTTTCTTAATTTGTGTGAAAAAATGTCAAAGTGACACTTATTAAAAAACAGAGGTAGTAATTAGTTTGTTACTTTAGCCCTACAAAATAAATGACCGACAACACCTTTTAATTATGCTTATTTTTATATACTTGTTTGCTAATTCCCATGTTGAACCCAACTCTGTATTTGATTAATACTCCTTTAAGTGTCCAAAAAACATTATTCCTTTTATTATTGCTCATAAACAACATTCCTTTAATTAAAGTAGCAAATTATTTATACTTCGATAAAGAATTCTTCACTAACTACTGAGGTATATTGTTACACATTCGTTTTGCCTTGCCAAAAACTAAAATTTAATTCCACTCACAACCTAAAATCAGTGGTCCCAGTGTTAATCTCTAAAACTTGATTAGTAGAGTTGATAATACAACAATAACAATATACAATATAAATGTTATGCTGCAGAAACTTTATACTTTTATTACTATATTTGATAAAATGATTAGTAAAGTAGTAAATGATTTATAAATAAAATTTGTATATGATATATAATTTGTTTATTTCTAAAAATATAAATAATTTTATATTTATTACATATATATATATATATACATTATTTCTTACCTTTGCTATTAAAATAATGATTGATATTTAATCATGTAAATATATTTTTAATGTGGAATATTATTATTTTTAAAAGTTAAAAATATTTTAATTGTAAATTCAGAAAACATAAAATTAAAAATTGGGATATAAACATATTTTTTGATATTATTAAATAAAATAAATACATAATATAGTTTTTACTTTTTATATATTCTAAATGCATATATTCGAGGGGAATTTTCAAAAATACCACTTTCCTTGTACCACTTTTCATTTTTACCTTCATTAAAGAGACATTTTCAAAAATACCACTTTTTTAATGGACAAATTTTTTTAAAATTAATTAGAATCCTAAATTTTAAATTTCAAATCCATACCCCCACCCTACACCACTCCTTAACTCTAAACCCTAAGTATTAGATTAATTAACCTAAGGGTTATAAGTGTGTTTTTTCCTCTTAAAAACAAGGATAAAAGTGATTTAAATATTTTTGAAAAATGGCACAAAAAGTGGTATTTTTGGCAATTTTCCTATATTATAGAAAAAAAAATCATATAAAAACATTAAGCAATGATCATTTGAAAAGCATTTGCATCTTCTAAATATTTTTCTAAATGCTTTTCAATAATTTTTTTCATTGGATAATAAACAACATAATACTTTTGCAAATTATTTGCCAATCAATCCTTTAATACCCAGAGAACCATTTGACAACACCGATTAGTGTTTTATTAGGCAAATTGCAAAAATTGTTGAACTATTAAATATTTTAAAAATTATTTCTTAATTTTTGGTTTTTACTTTTCAATACTTTTAATTTATATTTGTTTTAATAGGGATAATTTCCTATTATAATTTAACTGTGACAAATGAGCATCACAAACATTATTTCCTCTCTATCTCTATTACTGTAATTCATAATTGTTTTAATTTTACTTGACCAAGCAACTAAAGATAGTATGTTACGAACCAAAACATTTAATTAATCAGAAGCAAGATATTAATACATTGGCGGATGTGACTTGAAAAAAAGAGAGAGTTACTAGTAGGTACGAGTGTTTAGGCATGTGAAGCAGTGTGGTAAATAGGAGTTGAAAAAGGTGATTGGTACGAAATGTTTTAACTTCATATAGAGAATCACAGAGAATCTGAGGACTGTAATTGCATAAAACCACTCGATGATTTTGTATGAAAAGGACACCACCATATAAAGAGACAGGAACAACAAGTGGATCATGTGAGTGATTGCACAACATCATCCAATGGGTCGTTTTAAAAATTATCTGCTGGGGAAAGTTAGGTTAGGTTATTAAGCTTTGTGTATTGAATGCAAACTGTTATTGGTAGATATATATATATATATATATATATATATATATATATATATTATATTGTGCTTTTGCTTTGTAGTGGTTTGGAAATGGATTATGAAAGTCACTAGAGACTCTTTCTGAGCAAAGTGAAGCCATCAAGTTTGGATTTTACATTGTTGACAATGTTCATTATAATGCTCTAAACAGTAAACACATCAACTTACTATGAATGACAAATGAGTATTGTCATTCACATAATAAAGTAGCATAAAAATATAATTTTATAAGATATTATCTATAGATAAAAAGAATTGGTAATTTTTGACCAAAAAATTAGAATTGGTAATTTTATTTATGATTATATTAAAGGGTGCCTGTTTGTTTAGAAAGAGCAAATAATTGCGGCGTACAATGATCATAGGATCTCATTAGTATAAATACTAGTAGTTGATTGACAAGTTGATTTATTATTAATTACCAACGATCATAGGTTATACTCTTGTAACAAGCCGGCAATATTTCAAACAAATTGGGCCTTCATTCATGCATACATAAGACAACAAAAGGAACGAATCATGGTCTTATTTAGATAGTGTGCTTAACAGATGAAATAATACAACAGTATGGGCTTTAGTGTTTTTGGGTTTGAACTGACATTAATATTCTTACATAATATTTTTAGGTTTAGATCATGGCCCAATACGTTTTTGCTCACTAGCATAAACAAAGACAATGTTCCGGGCTTCAAATAAGAAATGTCTACGAGTGGGTTCATATCATAAAAACAACCATGTAACGGAGAGGCTTATGTAGAGTTCATATCATATCATGTAACGGAAATAAGCTAAGTTATCAGAACATAGACCTTGCTATTTGCAAGAAGCACCAGTGGTCTAGTGGTAGAATAGTACCCTGCCACGATACAGACCTGGGTTCGATTCCGGCTGGTGCATTTGTTTCTTTTCTTTTGTGGCTCGTCAGCGATTAAAAATTTTAGGTCAACAGTGTTGTTTTTATATCTTTCGCTGTCAAATGTATTTTTATCATATAATTTGAACTCAACTAAGATTAATCACATACTAAAAGTCAATACTTAACAAGAAATCAACAACAAAATGGACCGTGTGGTGTCTCCTTTCGAGATATGTTATAGAGTGAAGAAGAGCTTTAAAACGGAAGATGTTCCAGTGATTGATCTAACGGTGGGGAGTAGTGGCGGGAGATGGAGAATCTACGGCTGGAATTCAATGGTGGTTGTGAAGAAGACAACAATTCAATGATGGATCGTCATATGTTGTTAAACTGTTTTGATATTATTTTACCTTTCTTCTTGAATCTGGCCCAATAAAAAAACTACGACTATTAGTCAAGTTGATGGACTATGCAAAACTAATACAAGCCTAAAATGAAAACATTAAAGGGGAGTGGATTTTATGTGGGAGATGTGACATGATTTAACTTTTGGATTATTTTAACTAATAATTTAGTATAATATCTAAAATCACAAAAAATTAAAATCTACTAAAATATATTAATTGGAATTTTCTTGTCAAATGATAAACTAGGTACATTTTATTATTATGATTAGTAGATGATCAGATGCTAGAAATATATTCGTAGGAATCCATATGAGATCTTCTGTCGACAGTAGTAATTAAAATTCATATTGCGTTTAAGTATCTGAGGAATGATATCTGGACCACATAGTTCACATGATTCATGTATATTGTTACTCTTTATTGTGATTGCTAGATGGTCAATGTACACAGAGATGCTAAAAAATAATATGAAGGAACCCATGTGAGATTCTGTTGTCGAGATAGTAGCAATTGAAATACAGAATGCAACTACGTATGCGATGAATGATATCTAGGCACATGGTACATATGATATATAATAATTTTCTTTAGATCTCGTGGAAGCCTTACAAGTTATATATGTTTCTCAAAGCTATATATCTATTTCGTGTAAATTTTTGAATGTGTCAACATTTTCATACTTAGGCATGCATTAATTGTTTTAGTGAATGATTCGCTGTTTTTATAGCATTTTCATTGGAAATATTTTATATGAATATCTCACAACCCAAAAAATATCTTATTAGAAAATGCTTAGACCATCAGCAACAGGGATCCTTAAGGGGTGTTTAACGGGGAAATCCTTAAGGAAAAAATAATTAAATAATCAGTGGACCCTATTAAAAGTTAAGGATTCGCTTCTAAAAATCCTTATATAAGAGCATCCGCAACCGTAGATCTCCCTAGAGTCCTTATGAATAGTGTTTTTTTTTAATTTTTTAATAATTATTATTAATTTTTTTCAGATTTTAAAAAAATAAATAAAAAAAATAAATACCAACCAATCACGGACCGCCACGTGTCGTGAATAGTATAAGAATCAATCCTTATATAAGGATTTTTTGGACTGAATCCTTAACTATTTTGAATTTTAATTATTTTTTTCCTAAGGATTTCCCCTTAAGACCATGTTTATCAGCGTCTCTTAGAATGAGGTTCTTAACTAAATTTGACTTTTTTTTTTTTTTAATTTCTTTTTGTTAAGAGACGGCTCTTAAGACTCTTAATTAAGAGACGTCTCTTAGGTTTTCTTAGTTAAAAGTTAAGAAACGTATTTTAGAAAAGTTAAGAACCTCTGCTAAGAGACCCTCAATGAACCTGCTCTAAGGACCCCCATTGCGGGTGCTCTAAGGACTCTTCTTGACGAGTCCTTACACTGTTTGCGGGCCCCAGCGACACGTGGTGGCCCGCGAGTGGTCGATGATTTTTTTTTTAATTTTTTTTTATAATTTGAAAAAAAAATGAAAAAAAAATAAAAATTTTTTTTAAGGACCCCTCCCTAGGGCTACACCATTGCTGATGGTCTTAGAGAAAAAGAAAAAGGGTTCTTAAATAAGAACGGAGCAGACTTTGAGAACTATGGAAAGGCTATGAGTGATGTGAGAGTGGTTGTTGTTTCCGTCGCTAAGGTTTGTGTAGTAGAGACTTGTGTCTTTGTCTTTGGGTTTGGTTTTCAGATGCTGGTGGCTAGGGAAGTTTGTAGGATTAATAAGATCTGATAGAGGACGAGTTAGTCTGGTGATAAAGTGATTTCGATTGCAATTACGGATATATGGTGATAAAGTGATTGCGATTGCAATTACTGATATATGGGTTTGACTTGCACTGGAAGGATGTTTTACGCAAAAAATGGTATTAGTGTCTATTGATCTAGGATCTAGGAGGTCATTTGGGACGAAAGCCCAGAGATGTCATTGTTAACAAAATAACAAAAAAAACTACAATGGGAGTGATATTGTATTTTATAGTAATCAAAACTTTGCCGTTCACGTGAAGGGTCCTTGGTATCTTTCTAGCAAAGCTTGGGACTTTGTGCAAGTTACTTTACAAGCTTTCTATTTTTGTTATTGCCGATGAAAGAAATAACTATTATGGAAACTTTTGGTATTAGCCTTTAGATTATTTAGTTAAAATTGAGATCAGATAGATGATGGTGGGTATGACTGATGTTTAAATAGAGTAGTAACTAGATAATGGAAAAGAAAATAAAATAAATTACTTGTATTTTTTTTTCTTTTTTTAATTTGCATGACTTGATTTGTAAAAACTGATGGTAAATTTATTCAATTTTTTTTTATTGGAACACAAGTAAAAGCTGAAATAGTCAGAGTTGATCTCATAATGTCATGATGTGTGGATGATTCTGTCTCCGGGAAGGTCACATGGTCAAGCAGCTAGCTTTATGGAGCAAGAGTGACTCACTAAAAGCCATACGCGTGGTGCTTAAATCAAATTCGATTAAATAGTCTTGAAGCTGATGTGTCCCAATGACCATCGGCTCAATAGGTTTCTCTCCTCCGTCGACGAACGCCAAACAAATCACCGTCTCCAATACTCTAACCACCGTATTCGCACCGTGAAACCTCCACTTCACCTCCCCTGCCCTCCCTGGCAGCCCAATCTCTATCACTGGCACGTTCATGAACTCCTCTATGTTCCTCGAGGAACCGCCTTCGTCGAAGCAGTGTTTAAATGTCGTAGTTCCTAGGAACTCAGACATTCCTGGGACCTCAGTCATTCCTATTTCCTGTAAAAACATAGTTTAATCCAAACAGATATGATCAGCAAATCTATTACACACAAAAAAAATTCAAATCGAATATCAAAAATCAAATTTATTAGTTCATTAAATAAAATAGTCTTGTTATTTGTGTGTAATATATAGATTTAACTACATTTTCACAGATATTATCTCTTCTCTTTTGATCAACAAGAATATTTTACCTCTTAAGAAACCCAAAGGAAGTGTTAACAACTAGAGTTATTCTAAACTTTAATTTAGATTAGTTAACAATAAAGTTATAAGTGTACCATCTAATCAAATCTCTTTTAATCATATTCTATTTTGGATGTTATTTTGGTGAAAAAAAATTAAAATAGACTATCATAAATAATTTCTCTATTTATATTTAAAATAGTTATATGTATATATTATTAAAATAAAAAGAGTTTTGTTATTTAACATACCTTTGCTTTACGTGTGAATGCAGTAGCAAGAGCATTGTAGATATGGGTTTGTAGTACGGTGTATGGAACCACCGTGCTGAGCTTGGCTCCCCTTCAAGCAAACTCGGGTTCAACGGTAAAGCAACTCCGTCGACGTAGATTGACGTGGGGGAGATTAGGTATTTTCCGGACTCAATGTTTTTCAACGGCGTCAAAGTCATCGGCACAGGATTGCTACCATTGAACGGCGGAATAATATAGCTGTTAACGCCACCGACATAGAAACGACCGGTGCCGAAGACGGAAGAAGGCAAGCAGAGAGCGAACTTGGGGATGACGTTAAACGAGGTCGTTACCTGTCTCCAGAACGAGGAACCTCCCGGAGAAAGACCAAGAACTCCGGCGACCGGAAGGGGAAGGCTTTGGGTGGCGCAGGAGAATGTGAAGCGGGGGACAGAGACTTGGGAGAGTTCTCTTCCGCCGTCTGTAGTGGAGAAGGTGGCTTTGTCTTGAACGACACGGCCGGTGACGGGTTTGCCGAGAGGGTTTGGTTGACGGTAAAGACAATATTTTCCGTTCCAGCCATTTCCGGGGATGGACTTGCAGGTGGAGCTTTGGCAAGTGATGAGGCGGAGTGATGATAAAGATTTGAGTTCGCGGCAGTTGAGCCACGTTAGGTTGGTTTCGAGGTCGAGGATGAGTGTAACGTAAGACTTCTCGGCGGATCCGATGTCGAAAGCGGTGTAGTATTGTTTGGAGGGTTCGTGTTTGATGATCGGAAGTAGGTATTGAGCTTCTGATAACAGATTTATGGTGGCAAACATGGAAACCAAGACGATGAGGTGCGTAAAGGCACCCATCTCTGTGTTTCTAGGGTTTTTTTTTGTTTACTTGTTGTAAACAGCAATGAATGTGATTGTTTGTTTGCCAATGAAGATTGTTTTCTTGTTTATTTATAAACTTAAAATAAACTTTGTATCTAAGAAAATGAAAATATTTTATTATATAATAGTATTGTTTAATGTTTTGATTTGAGCACGTTGAATATGTTTTCTAGTGTTTAAATTACGGGCACTTCCGCATAACGAGACTATTCTTTAGTAATTTGTTTTTTTGGTAAACGGAGACTATTATATGCGTGCAATAGATATATGATCACCTGACAACAGCTGGATCATATTTGAAAAATTGAAGAAATGGATCCTGCAGGATAGCGCTGCTCAAGTATCAATGTAATTCACGTGGTGGCTTAATATATTTTTTCGAAGAAGTTAGCTGACTTCTTATGCTAGATCTTTATGTATGATCAAGTCTTGCTGGATCGTGAAATTGATATAAAACAAATACATATAACTCAAGTAAATAATAACCATCATATTATTCCCACGTTAAGTTTAAACTTCATTGGTTCATGGCAATGCCTTCAAATTGCCTGCAACATTAACTCATTGCTCATCTAGATAACTCTTTAAATAAAAATAAGGGGTTTGAAATGGTATTTGACAAAAAAAATAAATATGGGGTTTGAAATGGTGCTGGAATTGAGAATCTAGGGCTGGAATTGAGAATCTAGGGCTGGAACTCAATGGTGGTTGTGAAGAAGAAAGGTGTGATGTGTTTGGCGTTGGAAGGAGAAGAGATGATGGTGATTGGAGGGGTATCAGATGGAGGATAACTTCGTGGAGATTGTATGTCTAGGACTAGGGTGCTTCATGTTTGCTATTCTATCTTCAGATCTTGAGGCTTAGTTTCACTTTTCTCTTCGTCGACATAACACTTCTTGTTCTCGTTTTAGACCAGTTGCAATCGATTGGTGTCTTAAAAACAACAATTCGTGATGGATCGTCATTTGCTTACCGATTTATGTTTGATTTTCTGCACAACAAAATGTAGTGAAATCATTGTAAGCTTTTGGAGGTTCGTTTACATTTCTTCTTGAACCTGGCCCAAAAAACTACGACTACGAGTCAAGTTAATGGACTTTGCAAATTTAATACAAGCCCAAAATGAAAACATTAGGGAGGGAGTGAACTGTATTTGAGAGGATTTGAAATTATTTAATTTTTAATGATTTTGATTACCAGATGATGCAATTTCTTACGAAGTATAGGATGTCAAGCTTTCGGAGATTTCAGAGTGATGCGGGCAGAGCTTTTCATTGTGATCATATGCTGAAGAGAAAATATATCTATTGAAAATGTCATGGATGCACAATTGTTTATCGATCCAAGTGTTAAGGGAATAGCTATATCGTGAAATCGTTGTCTGTGAATTTGTTCATCGATATGGCATATATTAGACGTAGTTAATCATCATAGGTATTAATAATAGAGATTATATGATGATATAATATATTTGACTAGTGTTAAAAAAATAAAAAAGTTAAATTTTTATGCTTTTAGCTATCAAATTCTAGTAAATACCTTAAAATCACAAATAAAATCAATTAATGTTTTTGAGGGAATGTAAAATTTACTATCACAATTTTTTTTTCTTATACAAAAATTGCATCATTTGTGTAAATGTCTATCAGCTAGTTAAATGTTTGTATGGTAAAGAACTTGAACTCAAACAGAGAACAAGAGAATCATCGTGTTTGTGACCATTTTTGCTCCCACCAAAGTAAATGTAAGGTTGATTGAAACACATATCTTATAAGAAATATATTTGTTTTGTCGATAGGTATATATCCACCAAAATATTCAATAGATCAGGCCAACTGTTGGAGTAGCGAGCTCCAAGAAGATTAACGGTTAATCCCTTTCACACTTTTTCTAAGTGCGAGCATCCAAAGAATAGATATGGTCGCGAGTTTTCACTTGATTATTAAACCAAAAATATTAACTGGAGCTACTTATCAAATACTACATATACTATGTGTGTATTTTTTTATTTTTATGATTACTAGATGGTCAGATGCTAGAAAAATAAAGAGATTTTCATGTTTACCACTATTAGTACTATTATTATATTTAAAGAGATATTTTCATAAAAAAAAATTCTTAAGAGACAAAAAACTCTTAGATTAATCAAAATCTTAAATTTCACATTCTAAATTCTTACCGCACCCCTCAACTCTAAACTCTAAGCCTTATATTAATTAATCTTAGGATTATAAGTATATTTTTTCTTTTTTAAAGATAAGAGTAAAAGCAATTAAAGTAAACATGAAAAATAATAATAGAAATTTGTTATTTTTGACAATTTCCGAGAAAAATATTTGTAGGAAACAATGCAAGATTTTCTGTCGAGAAAATAGTAATTAAGATTTATAATGTGTTTTGGTATCCGATGAAGGATACCTATTCGGCTATTCCACATGGTTCTCATGAATGGTGTATTATTTATTATGATTACTAGATGCGATGGTTAATGTACACAGAGATGCTAAAATGTATATATGAAGGAACCCATATGAGATTTTCTGTCGAGGTTTTTGGCAAAAAAAAAAAAAGATTTTCTGTCGAGATAGTAGTAGTTAAATACATATGATGTAATCTTTTTCTAGATGTCGTGGAAGCCCTAGAAATTATAAGTTTTTCAAATCCATATACCTATCCCGTGTAAATTGTAACAGTTAAACATTTCCATACATACGCAACTATGCATACATGATCTTAAAGATTCTTAGCTGTTTTAGAGCATCTTCATTTAGAAAAGGTTTTCAAGTGAGTATTACACAATTTTAAGAAGAAAATATTGAAAACAAAGAGAAAAAAATGAGAAGTTTCAAAATGAAAACAGCTGAGACGTGGCTAAGCTAAATGAATTTACAACCTAAAATTAATTAATGATATTTTATAATTTACTTATGATCATTTTCAATTTCTTTTTGTGAAAATTATGTCTCCAATACGTCTATTTGAGAGGATGGTTATTGTTCTTCAATCTCGAAATATTCGACATGATCGAATAACCAAATTTAGACCAAATCGATTATGAATCGAGTTTGAATATATACACCGGACTCTAATACCGTATTAGTGTAGATGAACCTATAACATAAACTCAGTAGTTGATAATAAATAGATTAGTTTAGTTATTTTAGTGTAAATATATATATTTATACTCCTTGGGTTAACTAATCTGAATTTAGGGTTTAGAGTTATGTGGTGAGGTTTTGGGGGTAAAATTTTAAAATTGAAAAAAATAAAAAAAATATTAATTTTTTAAAATAAAAAAAGTTAGTTTTGTCATTTTTGTTGTTGAGGGTTATTTTTGTGACAAAAACTTGAAAAATGGTTATCTAAGAGATTTGACCTTTTATATATTACTTAATTTTTTTCCATTCCTAACGTGAGAGATTTTATTTCTGATATAAAAGTTATTGTTGTTTCCGATGTTGAGGTTTGCGAAGAAGTCTAGTAGAAACTCGTGGAAGTAGAAGAAGGGTTGAGCCGCGAGGGTTATCATGCTAAGAAAGCTTGGATCTTGGTAAATTCTTTAGAAACTTTCTATTTTATTATTCACAACGTAAGAAATAACTATATATATATGGAAACCTTTAGTATTGGCTTATAGGTTATCTAGCGTAAAACGAGATCAGATAGATGATGGGAACGGCTAATGTTTAAATACAGTAGTAAGTAGATAATGAAATAAAAGTTGGGAAACGATGGAAAAAAAGCTATTTATATTTTTTAAATTTGCATGTCTAAAATTTTTATAAGTCTCACAATTAGTTAATCAAATATAAAGGATCAGAGAGGATGTTTAGGTATTTAGATTGCTTATTAATAAATATGTGAAATTCTTAAATATAGACGAATATCAACTTATAACGGTGAACAATACATTTAAGAGAAACTGATGATGATTTTATTCAATTTGTTGAGCAGAAGAGACGGAAAAGCTGAAATGTCAAAGACGATATCTTAATCATGTGATTGATTCTAACTTTTATAGGGAGGCCACGTGGAGCAGCTACTGTTATGGGCCAAGAGTGAGTCACTAAAAGCCATACGCCCAGTGCTTAAATCGAATTCGATCAGATAATTTTCAAGCTGATGCGTCCCAATGACCATCGACTCATTAGGTTTCTCTCCTCCGTCCACAAACGCCAAACAAATCACCTTCGCTGACACTCTCGCCACCGTATTCGCACCGTGAAATCTCCACTTCACCTCTCCTGCCCTCCCTGGCAGCCCAATCTCTATCACCGACACATCCATGTTACTCCCTGAAGCTCCTTGTTCGAAGCAGTGTTTAAATGGCGCAGTTCCTGGGACCTCGGACATTCCTATTTTCTGTTAAACAAAGTTAAACCCAAACAGATATGATCAGTAAATGTAGTAAACACAAATATTTAAGATCTAATCAAAATCACTTTTATTAGTTCATTAAATAAAATAGTTTTGTTATTTATGTGTAATAGATTTGATTTGACAATGTTTTAAAAGATAACAAAATTAAACTAAAATAGTTTTAACATATTTTTGCCACTTAAAATAATTTAAATAAAATAGTTTTGTTATTTGTATGTTTAATATAGTTTAAAACAAAATAGTATTGTTATTTAAATACCAGTGCTTTAGAAGTAAAAGACTGGGCAAGAGCATTGTATATATCGGTTTGTAAAACGGTGTATGGAGCCACCGTGCTGAGCTTTGCTCCTCCTTCAAGCAAACTTGGGTTCAACGTTAAAGGAACTCCGTCAACGTATATTGACATGACGGAGATTAGGTATTTTCCCGAGCCAATGTTTTTAAACGGCGTCAAAGTCATGGGCATGGGATTATCGCTACCATTGAACGGCGGGATAATATAGTGGTCAACGCCACCGACATAGAAATGACCAAGGTTGGAAGAAGGCAAGCAGAGAGCGAACTTGGGGATGACGTTAAACGCTGTCGTGACCTGTCTCCAGAACGAGGAATCTCCCGGAGAAAGACCCACGACTCCGACGATGGGAGGTGAAATGACTTGGGGGGCGCAGGAGAATGTGAAATGGGGGATAGAGACTTGGGAGGGTAGTCTTGCGCCGTCTGTAGTGAAGAAGGTGGTCTTGTCTTGAACGACACGGCCTGTGGTCACTGTGGGTTTGCCGCTGAGGGAATTTGGCTGACGGTAATAACATAATTTTCCGTGGCAGTCACTGCCGGGGATGGATTTGCAGGTGGAGTTCTGACAAGTGATGAAGTGGAGTGATGATAAAGATTTGAGGTTGCGGCAGTTAAGCCAAGTGAGGTTGGTTTGGAGATCGAGGAGGAAGTTGACGTAAGAGTTCTCGGAGGGTCCGATGTGGAGAGAGCTGAAGTACTGTTTGGTCGGTTGGTGTTTGATGATTGGAAAAATGTATTGGGCTTCTGATATCAAAGTTATGGCGGCAAACATGGAGACGAATACGTTGAGGCGCGTAAAGCCACCCATCTCTGTGTTTCTAGGGTTTTTTTTGTTTCGTTTACTTGTTGTAAACGGGTTGTTTGTTTGTGAATGAAGATGGACTACTTTGGATGCATGATATATATAGATGTAAATAAGCTTTGTATCTGAGAAATTAATGAAAATATTACTTTATATAATAGTATTCTTTAATGTTTTGAGCACGTTGAATATGTTTTCCAGTGTTTAAATTAGGCGAATTTCCATATAACTAGACTATATATGCATGTAAGATATGTACGTACACGTGACAACAGCTAGATTGTATTTAAAAATTGGATAAATGTCAGTGGATCCAGCACGATAGTTTCAATAAACATGTAAGCCTTCCTCAATTATTAATATAACTAGCTGGTAACCCAAACCTTCTACGGGATGAATAGAGTTAAAGAAATTATAATTTATATATATATTAAAAAGGTAAAAATAATATTCACGGATATTACATGTTATATAAAAAAATGTTTTAAAATTATGTATATTTATATAAGGTAAGTTTATATATTTTTTTTAATTTGGGTTTACGTTAAAGTATAATTCGTGAAAACAAATCTATAAACGTTATCTAGATTTTATATAGAATGAGTTATGCATTTAAGATAAAACGAAACATAAACAATAAAATTATTGACTATTAACAATTTAATTTTGCGTCTATAAAACCATTTTAATGGTCTCTCCTACAACATCTTGAGTACTGCTTCTAAAATTTTATGACTTTCATTTTATTTTTTCACATAAACTTCTTTGGCTTCAAGTTAGAGATTAAGTTCATGGTACTCATTTTACTTGATGGATGCTTCACTCATTCATCTTCATATTTTTCTTCTTATCAATATACGAACCACCGATCAATTTCAAACTCTAGATACATTTAAAATCAACATCTTTATCTTCATATTCTTATCTCTTATACATTTGTGTACTTACACATGCGTGGTTTCAATGATTCACTCGCTGATTTAAATCATTTTTACTAAAAAGTTTTCATGTGGATATTTCACAATTTACTTTAGAATATGTTAAAAATGAAGAGTTTCTCAATGAAAACATAAGCATCACCGAGATCTATGGCAAGGCTATGACTATGAGTGAGCCAAGGTCAAGGTTAATTTGCGTAGTAGAGACTCGTGGCTCTGTAAGTAGGAAAACCGTTGGGTTTGTTTCTTTCTTTATAACGCCGCACGAGTGGTTAAGATGATAAAGAGTGGGACAAGTTGATCAAAGAAGCCAGTGTTGTATAAAATTTACTTTCTGATTCGGGAAATGATATAGTAAGTATGGAAGTGATTATGTATTTTATTGTAATCAAGTGCTCTACCTACCATTCACGTGTGTGATCCCTGGCATCTTTCTAGGCTAGACATAATATCACTATGTATGCGCTTAAAGATATGTAGACCACATGGTTCACATGATGTAATCTTTTTCAAGATCTCGTGGAAGCCCTCGACATTATAAGTTTTTCAAATCCAAATACATATCCCGTGTAAATTGTAACAGTTAAACATTCCCATATGTACGCAACTACGCATACATGATCTCAAAGATTCTTAGCTGATTAATTTAGAGCATCTTCATTTAGAAAAGGTTTTCAAGCGAGTATCTCCAATTTTGAGAAGAAAATATTGAAAACAAAGAGAAAAAAGTGAGAAGTTTCAAAATGAAAACAGCTGAGCCGTGGCCAAGATCAATGGCAAAGTCCATAAATGAAAAAAAACATGTTACATTAGATGAGTTTACAACCTAAAACTAATTTAAAATATGTAAATTGTACTTTATTTATTTTGTATATTACTTATGATCATTTTTAACTTTTTATATGAAGACTATGTCTCCAATACATCTATTTGAGACTATGGTTATTATGCTTCAATCTTGGAATGTTCGACATGATCGAATAACCAAATTTGGACCAAATGGATTATGAATCCAATTGGATTATATATTACTTCAATTTTTTTTCTATTTCTGACGTGAGAGGTTTTAGATGCATGGTATATATAGATGTAAATAAGCTTTGTATCTGAGAAATTAATGAAAATATTTTTACTTTATATAATAGTATTCTTTAATGTTTTGAGCACGTTGAATATGTTTTCCAGTGTATAACTAGACTATTACTATATGCATGTAACAGATATACGAGCACGTGACAACAGCTAGATTATATTTGAAAATTGGAGAAATGTGGGTGGATCCAGCACGATAGTTTCAATAAACATGTAAGCCCTCCTCAATTATTAGTATAATTGTCTGAAAAAGTACAAGCCAATTTTTATCAGTTAAATTAGGGATTTAATCTATATATCATTTTATGTTTTTAAAGACACTGACTTACGGAAGATCTTAAAAATAATTCATTTTGCAAAATGGGATTACATTTTTATAAATAGTTACATTATAATAAATTATATATAAACATATTGAAATAAACTTAATATACTTCAACATTTCAATAAATATTAATTTGTACAAAATTTGTGGAGTAGTCTATACTTCATTAACAAATATTACAGATCTTCTATAAATCAGTAATAAAATTATTATTATAGTTTCCATACATTATAATAAATGTATAAAATGTATCTTTTATATATAATTAATATCAAAAATGGAAAGAGTTATGATTCTTTGTTATAATATTAGTGACCGTTATAGAAGATTCTTTGCCTCTGTTCCTTGATAGAGCCGCTCAAGGATATTGAAACATATATAACAAGATATATATATATATATATATATATATATAGTAATCAAGTGCTATACTATTCACGTGAATGATCTTTTTGGTATCTTTCTAGAAAAGTTTGCACCTGGGTAGATTTCTTTAAAAAAATTAGGGAATGTCAGTGGAAGTTATATTTATAATGATTGTAAGATTATCAATTTATGAATTTTTAATTCTTACTAAAATCTACGGTTATTTGGGTGAGATTTTATAATTCTCTACAAAATCTGTTGTTATTTAAAAAGTTTGCATTTTAATGATTCTATAAATATATATAAATTAGTGTTATTAGGGGTTATATTCTCAATCATTTAACTCATAAAACAAAATTTTAAGAATATTATTTATATTTTTTAGATTCTTAAAATCATTATAGTAATTTACTTTAACAATACACAAAAAATTTACAACTCTTTCATATTTAAACAAATCTCATAACTTTTAAATCAATAAGTTCTTTATAAATCTTACTCCCACTAACATCTCCTTAGTATTCACTTTTAGATTAGAGCCCTTCCAGTGAGAGGTTATAGCTCTGGGGTATTACTATTTAATTATAAATTTTCTAATTTTACGAAAAACTCAACCCAAAATATTTTTACAAAGATGTTCTTAGACATTCCTATTTTCTGTGAAAACCTAGGTAGAACCAAACAAAGATTAGTATTTAACTATTGACTACTCTTTCCTTTTCATATATAATGTTTTTCTAAACTTAAATTTTTGTTGCAAAATAAGTATTTTTGTGATTTTATTATAAATTTTCAAGGATCGATGCATCAATTTTGAGTCAAATCGATGTGAGTCGGGTTTAATTGTTAAGATCAAACTATGATACTATGTTAAGTTAGATGAACCTCTAACATAAAATCAATTATTAATAAGTAAAGTAGCATATTTATTTTATATATTAGTTAGGATCTGATAGTAAAATACTTTGTCTGTAATGTACTTGACAAAAGATTTTCATATTAGTTGGAATTGCTAATTAAATAGTATATATTATGTGTATATATATATATTATATTATTAAGATGACTAGATGGCCAGATGCTATAAAAGAGAATTATGTAGGAACCCATATGAAATTTTCTATCTCGACAGTAGTAACTAAAATTCATTACGTGTTTATGTATGCGATGAATGTATCTAGACCACATGGTTACTGTACACAGGGTGCTAAAATTATAAATGAAGGAACCAAAACCAATACAAGAGTGTTCGTAGAAAGAGGACTTTATTCTAACTTACCCTAGAACCTCCCACGTTTATTCTATTTTGTCCCTCTTAATAAATGATTTCTTTTTTTATTTTTTTTTAATTACAAAAATCTGTCTAAATACTAAAATACCCCTAATGAATCATCTAAACTACAACTCAACCTATGCTAAACCCTCTAAACTAGTCCAAAGGTTTCTTTTCCCTTCCCCTCTCCCACACACACGTGTTTCTTCTCCTCTTTCTTCAACCTTTATGCCTTTAGATAGATATTAATGGTGAAGATAAAAAAATTTATTGTTTTTTGTATAAATTGTATTTTAAATTATATTTTAGTATGTTATTGCGATTTTGAATAAATTTGGTGAGCTCAATGTCATATCAATATTCTGCTCTTCACGCTTCTAAACCATATCAATGGTGAAGAAAAAAAAATTAATTCAAAATTGATGAATATGGATAAATTTATAGTTTCAATGTGTAAACAATAATTATAACCCATAAAATAGAGGTTCTGTCAAAAAATTCCATGGCGGCCACGCAACTTTTTTTGTAGAATCCAGAAAACCCTAATAGGATGAAGAAGAAATAATTAAGAAATTGTCAATTATTAAAAAAATTGAAAAAGGATTAACAATTCTGTGAATCAAATTCAAAGTTGAAGTTAAGAAATAAGGAGCATACCACCAAAACACAAGTTACTTTTGTGAATAATTACATCAACTAGATTTTAAATATAATTTTGTTTTAAAAATAAAATAAATTCAAACCAAATAAAGTAACGAAACTGATTATTGAACCCATGCTATCTAGTTAACAAACAAGCAATATAACACCAGACCACGAGTCATCTTTGAGATTATTTACATAACTTTCATTTTGTATATAATTTTTCTTTATAAAATAAAATCGTATGTTAATTCCCGGTAAAATAAAATTGTTGTTGTTGGTTGTATTAAATCAAATAGAAGATCTCTTTCTTTAAACTAATGGGAAGAAAGTAGCAAACCCGGAACTGTGTTGATAACAAATAAGGAGTATACCACCGGACCACATGTTATTTTTTATATATTTACATAACTATATTTTGTATATAAGGTTAATAAAACCCCAATTTATTAAGTATTACTATGACAAATTAAAGTCATAAAAACGTGTAATAACATATGCCTAACACGTGTTATCTATATATTTATTTACATAACTACATTTTGTATATAATTTTAATAAAATCCTAAAATAATTTCTAACTAATCTATGATAATCAATTTTTTTCATTAGGTTATAAACCCAACCCAAATGTACTGTAATGACTAAAGAATTTCCGAACAAAGGAAAAATCTAATAGACTTTTATCATTTGCTACGTTTCAAAATTAAATACTAGCAACAAAAATTGCTTTTGTTGATCGTATAGCTCCAGAATCTTTTTCTTTAAAAATTTGTATTTAACATTTATCTATATTTTTTAAAAAATATATTAAATCATACATGTAAACATGTATACCATAAGCTAGTATTATATTTACAACTAAGTAAAGTAAAAATAAAGATAAAACACTAAATGCAAGAAAAGTTTTGAACTACTAGTTTTACTAGGTATTACTAAGATAATTAAAAAAAAGAATCAAACATGTATAAAACATGTATAACATATTTAACACATATTATTAAAATATAACTTAAATTTTACTCATTTAAAATGTATACATGACATATATTCAAAAAATTATTATTATATTTACACTTAGTAGTACTCAAGGTAGTAGTAATATTATCTTGTTCATAGTAATACTTTTGCTAATTTCAACATTTATTAGTAATACCATGTGAAAAATAAAATATTTCGAGTTGAACCAATGCATTTAGAAAGTTTTAGATGGTATATAACACTTTTGTAGAAACAAACTTCTGAAAATATGTAATTTGTGTGATTCACCTTATTATGACATCATCATCAAGACATAAGATATGGAAGTATAAGGAAGTTTATGTGGAAATGATAATTTTTCTAACAACTTAAGAAATATTAAAGATTTCATAACTAATTTGAAATCTAAACACATATGTGGACATATAATTCAAAATATATTAGTTATATCTGCTAAAATATATAATAAGCCAATTTTTTTATTTTTTTAGAAATGTATATAATACATAGTAGTTCAAGGTAATCCATAGTAGTACAAGGTAGTACTAGTAATGCTAGTAGTCCACATTACACATTTATATAAATAAAAATATAATATAAAATCTTCAAATTTAAATAAAATAATATATATCCTTTCATTTCAAGAAGAATGTAATTTTGATATTTTTCACAAAGATTAAAAATGATTTAAATGCTTTCATATTCTTAATAAAATCAAAGCATTTAGTAAATAACATTAAAGAAAAAAAGGGAATTATCAAAAATATCACTTTCCTTGTAACACTTTTCACTTTTACCTTCATTAAAGAGACATTTTATAAATACCACCTTTTTAAGAGGTAATTTCTTAAAAAATTAATTAAAATTCTAAATTTTATATTCCTAAACCCTACCCCACCCTACCCCATCCTACCCCACCATACCCCACCCTACCCCACCCTACCCACCCTACCTCCAGCCCTCAACTCTAAATCCTAAGTCTTAGATTAACTAATCAAAAGGTTATAAGTATGTTTTTCTCTCTTAAAAAATAAAGGTAAAAATGATTAAGGTAAAAGTGAAATTTCTTATTTTAAATTTGAAGGATATATAAAAGATATAAAAACTTAAATTAAGGAAAATATTTTATTAATAATTATTGATTAAAATATTATTGAAATATATGTTTTATTAAACTATTATTTTGATATATTTTATATAACCGAAATTAACATAAATATTTTATTAAATTTAAATTTTGATATTTTTGATTAAAAATTATTTAAATACATATTTTACTAAATTTTTATTTTTGAAATATTCTTCAAGAATTATATAAATATTTTTTTAAATTATTTGTCGATTAAAATATTAAATATCTTATTTTAAATTTGATAAATGTTATATAACGGAAAAATAGTTTAGGAAAAAAATTTATAAATATTTTATTAAAATTAGATTTGAAATTAATTTTTGATTAAAATATTATTGAAATAATTTTTTTTGTTATTTTCTTATTTATAAAAATATTACTTTAAGATAAACCGAATTTTGTAGTCTGTTTCCATAATTTTAGTAATATTAACCATTAATAATTCATTTTCACAAGAATTAAAAAAAAAATTGGAAAAAAAAATTGGTCGCAGAGGTTATGATGGGATCCACCCGAGAAAAAAGAAAAAAAGCACAATGTGGGTCCCGCTATATTTGATAAAAAGGAAAAAGATAATAAAAAAGAAAGGGTAAGAATGGAAAGAAGGAAATGGAGGGACAGTGAGAAAATAGAAGGGGTAGTAAGAATAAAAATTTTGTAAGTAGGGTAAATTAGAGTAGTTTCCGTAGAAAGAGATGGTTAGCATCTCCTCTGACAGACGGGATTGACCTTCGGGTCCTGAACACATCCGGTTAAGGCTTTCCACCTTCGAGTGGATCTAATCCCAATTTTTTGTGGCTCAAAAAAAAAAGGAACCAATACAAGATTTTCTGTCGAGACAGTAGCAATTTAAATACAGAATACAACTATGTATCCGGTGAATGGTCTAGGCCACATGGTTCAGATACTGTATGTATATTTAAAAAATTATTATAATTAATAATTAATTATAACTAGATGGTCAGTGTACATACAGATGCTAAAAAAATATTATAATTAATAATGAAGATTTGACAAAAGAAAAGTTATGAAGATACCCATATGATATTTTCTGTCGACACACTAGTAATTAAAATACATGATGTAATATTTTTTCTAGATTGCGTGGAAGCCCTTGAAATTAAATTAAATTAAAGTATTCTAAACATGTATATCTAAATCGGGTAAATTGTGGAATAGTTAAACATTTTCGTACTTACGCAGCAGGGGTTCAGTTATTTAAGGTCTAATTAACGTTTGCAGATGATTGGATTTTAAATACTATTAAGAGATTTAGACGGACGATTGATACATCAATTAAAAATTGTTATGTTTGCAAAATACTTATGACTGATTAATTATCAACTACAACAATGGTTAAATAATAAATTAATAATTATTACATTTTACAATTATAATTAAATAATAAAATTTATATTATTTCAATAAATATAAAACTATATTTATAAAATTATACTATTATATTTTTTTAAAATATATATTATAATTAAAATAATATATATATTTGGTATTTTTATTTTTTCAATTAAAATTTTTAATTAAAATATTTATTTTTATATTTATATAGGTTTCTGAAAATTTTTTTTTTTGATCTTTCTATAACAGTCCACGACTGCAAACACTTCATAATTTAAAATTATATTATTTCAATAAATATAAAATTATATTTATAAAATTATACTATTAATTTTTTTAAATATCTTATAATTTACAATAATATATATATATTCTTATTATTTCAATTAAAATTTTTAATTAAAATTTTTATTTTTATATTTATATAGGTTTCTGAAAAAATATTTTTTTTTATCTTTCTAAATCGTCTGCGACTACAAACGTTATCTGGAACCTGATTTTAGATTTTATAGGGTTATAGCGGACATCGGTTTAAAGCGATTTATAATGTATTCTAGATAATTGAAAAACGCTAACAACCGCTATTAACCATAATAAATATCTTTAGAATATTTTTATATCGGAAAGTTTTCATATGAGGATAATTTAAAAATATATATATAGATATTAAAAAGGTGTGAAAATAAGTTTTCAATTCAGACCAGTTGAGTTGAAACCGAGATTTATGGCAATGCTATGAGTGGAGAGTGAATGTTGCTTCGTTTGTATGGTTAAAGAATGGGAACAAGTTGATCAAAGAAGTCATTGCTTTTTACCGTAGTGAAGAAGAAGTTATTTCTGTATATATTTTACTTTCTTGTTTGGTAACTACAGTGGAAGTAATTGTGTATTTTATAGTGATCAAGTCAACCTTAATTAGGATTCACGTGAGTGATCAAGACCCTTGGACCGTGGGTAGATTTTTTATAAGCTTTATATTTTTGTTATGTTCGATGAAAGAAATAACTATTATGGAAACTTTTAGTATTCGCTTTTAGACTATTTAGGGCTGTTATTAGTTTGTGATTTAATAAAAGTTTTAATGCTTTTTAAATTAAATAGCTTGTTAATTTTTTAAAAAAATTTAAAATTTTCTGAAATTTTTATTATAGAGTTGTGCAGATTACTGGATTTTTAACTAAAGTCTAAACTTTTGCAGATTTTATTTTTGGATATATTGTATAATGTTGTTTTGTTGTATCTGTTGTTATCCTCAATTTTTTGTTTATATTTTGTTTTTGGTTTTCCTTTAAATAGAGTAGTAAGTAGATAATAAAAAGGTTAAAAAGAGAAGACGATAAATTATTGATACTTTTGTATCTTCATGTATATATATTGTAAAAACAAGAAACATAAATTTTGCAAGTCTCACAATTACTAATAAGTGTGCATAAAACAGTAGACGAATATATTTCACTCCTTTTGTTTTCTAAAATTGTCATTGTGACATTTTCACATATAAATTAAGAAAATAGTTGAATTGCATTATGTTTTTTGTTACTTGTATATATCCTATATTTAACTAGTACTGTAATATTTTAAAAAGATAAATATCTCAAATATTTTTTTTTTAAATTTTTGTCACAATTTTTTTTTAAAGAAAAATGGACTAAAATAAACATTTTTTTAAATAATATTTTTTAGTCTTTTTAGTTTTTAAGTTTCATCAACAAAACTCAACTCCATAAATCTAAACCCTAAATATAGATTAGTTAACCCAATATATATAAATGTATATTTGCATCTTTAATAAAATCTATTTTAGTTATTTTTTATTTAAAAGTTATTTTGGTGACAATAGTTTTTAAAATTCTATTTTAAAATAAATAAAATTATTTATAAAATTAATGTATTATGTAATTTAATATTAAATCTACAATATGTATAAATTACATTGAAAAATTCTAAAATGACAATATTCGTGTTTTTTTACGAACCCATCAGAGTACGACAAAGAAACGATACTTTTTTAGAGAAACTCATAATAGTTTTATTCAAAATTTGACTGGGATTACAAAAGTAAAAGCTGAAACGTCAAAGACGACTTCTTAATGTCACGTGTGATAGACTCTATTTCTGGGAAGGCCACGTGGAGCAGCTAGTGTTATGGGCCAAGAGTGAGTCACTAAAAGTCATAAGCGTGGTGCTAAGATCGAATACGATCATATAATTTTGAAGCTGATGTGTCCCAATGACCATCGGCTCGTTAGGTTTCTTTCCTCCGTCGACGAATGCCAAACAAACTACCGTCTCCGATACTTTCACCACCGTATTCGCACCGTGGAAACTCCACCTCATCTCCATTATCCTCCCTGGCACCCCAAGCTCTATCCCCAGCATGTTCACGAACTCCTCTATGTTTTTCCTTGAACCACCTTTTGCGTAGCAGTGTTTAAATGGCGCAGGTCCCGGGGTTTTATATAATCCTATTTTCTGTGTAGGCAAAGTTAACACACAAACATACATGATTAGTAAACATTCCTATATATATTAAAAAGAAAAATTTAATTGTAAAGAGTTTTGTTTTGTTTTGATTTGTTTTTCGACTACTTGTAAAGAGTTTTGTTATTTAATTAATGGTAATTTTTTCTAAATAGTTTTTAATTTTTTTGTCACAAAATAGTTTTAAAATAATAAAAAATAATTATTTTTATTTTGAAAATTTTAGTATTTCTTTTTTAATTTTAAGTCTCTCCTTATAACTCTAACTCTAAATCTAACTCTAGATAAATTAACACACAAAATATAAATATATATTTACATAATTTTATAAAATTTATTTTTGTCATTTTCCCCTTTAAAATCTATTTTTACTACAAAAAACTTTTTTTGGATTATTTAGGATATTTCTGTTAAATTAATACCTTTGCTTTACGTGTGAATGCAGTAGCAAGAGCATTGTAGATATGGGTTTGTAGTACGGTGTATGGAACCACCGTGCTGAACTTTGCTTTGCTATTAAACAAACTCGGCTTTAACGGTAAAGGGATTCCGTCAACGTAGATTGAGGTGAAGGAGAGCAGGTAGTTTCCTGACTCAATGTACAACGGCGTCAAAGTCTTCGGAATAGGATGATTGAAACCGCCGAAGGGTGGGATCATAGAGTCATTAACGAAGCCCATATGTAACTGACCGGTGCCGGAAGAAGGCAAGCAGATAGCGAACTGTGGGATGATGTTAAACGCTCTCGTCACCTGACTCCAGAACGAAAACCTTCCCGGAGAAAGAGCAAGAACTCCGGCGATCGGCGAGGAAAAGCCTTGGAGGTATTTCTTGTCGGCGCATGAGAATGTTAAGCGGGGGAGAGAGACTTTGGGGAGTTTCCTCCCGCCGTCTGTAGTGAAAAGGGTGGCTTTGTCTTGAACGACCCGGCCGGTGGTCACGGGAGGTTTGCCGACGGGGTTTGGTTGACTGTAAAGACAATGTTTTCCGTCGCAGCCATTGCCGGGGATGGATTTGCATGTGGAGCTCCAGCAAGTGACCAGGCGGAGCGATGATAAGGATTTGAGGTTGCGGCAGTTGAGCCACGGTAGGTTGGTTCCGAGATCGAGGAGGAGGTTGACGGGAGATTTGGCGGCGGATCCGATGTCGAGAGTGGTGTAGTATTGTTTGGAGGGTTCTTGTTTGGTGATCGGAAGAACGTATTGGGCATTTGATATCAAGGATATGGCGGCAAAGATGGAGAAGAAGACGATGAGGCGCGCAAGGCCACTCATCTTTGTTTTCTAGAGCTTTTTTTTGTTTACTTGTTGTAGACGTAATGAATGTGATTTGTTTGTTTGTGATGTGAAGATGGACTACCGTAGATGTCTGGTATTTATTGATGTAAAAAATAAACTTTGAATCTAATAAGAAAATGAAAACAAACTTGAATCTGAGAAAATGAAAATAAATTAATTTTATTAATGTTTGAACACGTTTAATATTTTTTTCTGGTTTTTAAATTACGTGCACTTCCGCAAACGAGGCTATTGTATGTATATAATAGACATATGTATATTTGAAAATTTGGAGACATGTCGGTGGATCCTGCTGGATAGTTTCAGACTCTGTAAACATTTAAGCTGCTCAAGTAATAATATAATTCATGTTGTGGCTACTTCATTATTCTTATATTTTTTTTCAAAGAAGTTAGTTGACTTTTTATATGAACATAATATAGCAATATATGATCAATTCTTTGTCGGACCGTGAAATTTATATAAACAATTACATACAATACAAAATGAATATGTAGTAACCATCATATGTTAAGTTTAACTTCATGTCAATGGGTATCTACGGTCACATGGATTGGTTTGGAGACGGTAATTTTCAGGTCTTTTTTTTTCCAAACGACGGTATCATTCCGTGGAGGCTATCTCTCCCGTACTTTAAAAGGTTGCTTCCATCTTTTTTTTTTGGGTAGATTTGTGTTTTGATTCTTTTGACGAGTTTGTTTTGGTTGGGTTGTCGAAAGCAGTATGAGTTGTATATGGCCTATCTTTTGGTAGCTTGTGATGACCGTTTCTTTTTCTCAGCTCTTTCCCCCTCGTTTAGGTTCTTCTACTTATGGTTTCATTTCATTGTCTCATTCACTGTCTCTTTCTTTCTTGTTATTTAGTTTCTTTCTCGCATTTAGCTATTAGTAGTTTTGTAATTGCTATCACAAATTTATTTGTTTTGTTTAATATAAATATTTAACAAAAAAATTTCAAAAACTTAACTCATTGCTCATCTAGATAACTTTTGACAACTAAGCCAGCTTGAGCTAAGTTCTGAATCCTAAAACACAATTTCACAACCAAAACAAAACGAGCTTATTTTCTAGCTCTTAATAAAAAGATGCTCCCTCTATTTCATGATACTGATAATTTTAGCGAAAAGCACAAAGATTTAAGAAAATTATTATTTTAATACATAAATTAATTATAATTGAACTAATCAAGAACAAGTCTATATAATTTGATAAGTCACACTATATTCAATAAATATAAAAAATTATCTAGAACGTAAAACTTACTTGTATTTTGAAACAAAAGAATATTACTAAAACTATTTATATTATGAAGCAGATGAAGTATATAATTGTAACAGAAATTAATAGCTCCTAACAAATCAAATGAAAAGGAGATAACTTTAAATTGTCACCAAAAATAGAGCTTTTAATTGGTTGATAAAACATCAGAGCACCTCCAACAATAGTATTAGGAGGAGTTCTCAACATTTAAAGAAATTTTTTTTAATGAAACTAGAAAAGAGAATGAGCAAAAGTTATCCATCAAGAGTTTTTAAGAAACTGTCAACATACTCAAAGGACAAATGTCATTTGATGGAATTAAAATAAATAATTTAATTGTTTTAAGAAAATGAAACATAAATGAATGATTAGAATACTAATATATTCTTTTTTAATTTTAAAAACTATCATCGTTTATAACCGATGAAAGTGCTCTTAAAATAGTATTGCATCAAAGCAACTTTCTCACAGTTACGAAAGTATTATTTGTTCAAGGGGTGTCTATTCAATCTCAACTTTGAAATTATTTGGAGTGATTTGATTTTAATGAGTTTTAGATGATTTATAAGATGAATTTGAAAATTTGATATTATTTTTTGTTAAATCACTCTACAATTTTATCTAAAACCATGTGATTTGGTTTTTCATTTTTATAACTAAAAAATTCTACTCAAACACTTTATAAACACTTGAAGCACTCTAAAATCTATAATTGAATAACAATTGGTTTATTATTTTAATGTACATCACTTCAAAATCATAGTTGAACACACCCGCTAACTGATTTAGAAATCTTTGTAGAATTTGCAAATCCAAGTAAATTTTACTTATTTCCAGATCTACAGATAAATTTAAATAGTATTTATATAAAAAGAAATGATTCGAATTGAAATATTTGTAGTTTTGACAAATAAAGTTTTCTTATCCACTCATATTTATTGTGTAATCAAAACTATTAGTATTCTGTTGTGTAATTAAATTCGTTAGTTCCCATGAGGAAAAACTATCATGGAAACTTTTAGATTATATATATAGTTTAGAATAAGATCAGATAGGTCATGCCTATAATAAATGTTTAATAAGAAAAAGTTGGATGTCTAAGTTTGAAAAAAAACAAAAACCTAAAATTTGCAAGTCTCGCGATTTATTAATAACTTTGCGAAATTCTTAAACATTGGACAAATAAACGATACATTTAAGAAAAACTGACGATAGTTTATTCGATTTTTTTTTATTGGAACAAACGTAATAGCTGAAATGTCAAAGACGATCTCTTAACCTCATCATGTGTGATTGCTTATATTTTCGGGAAGGTCACATGGAGCAGCTAAAGTTATGGAGCAAGAGTGAATCACTAAAAGCCAGACGTGTTAGGCTCATATCGAAATTGAGTATATACTCTTGAAGCTGATGTGTCCCAATGACCATCGGCTCATTAGGTTTCTCTCCTCCGTCGACGAACGCCAAACAAATCACCGTCTCCAACACTCTCACCACCGTATTCTTACCGTGAAAACTCCACTTCACCTCTCCGCCATTCCCTGGCAGCCCAATCTCTATAGTCGTCACGTTCATCAAGTCCTCATCTCTCCTCCCGGAAGAGCCTTCTTCGAAGCAGTGTTGAAATGGAGCCCTTCCTGGGAACTCAGACATTCCTATTTCCTGTGAAAACAAATTTAAACACATACATATTATTACCCAAATATTTGAAATCAAACTCTAATCATACCTAAAAAATATTTATGTGTTTTTTTGATATGAAACCAAACTCATACAATCATATTTCCAGTAGCACTAAATATTTCATGTAACATTAAATGCGTTCCTATCTGGGCTAATGCGACGAAGTAGCTAGATCGTCTATTATCAGAATACAATATGAACTATCTATTCTGAAACTTAAACATAAAATGTGATTTTGTTTGAATATAGGTTCAAACTCGGAGAAGTGTTTTATCACATTTCAAGTTCTCGCATACTACTTGATCACATAATTATTTGTTCATCAATTAAAGAGAGTTTTGATATTTAACATACCGTTGCTTTACGTGTAAATGCAGTAGCAAGAGCATTGTAAATATCAGTTTGTAGTACGGTGTATGGAACCACCGTGCTGAGTTTCGCTCCTCCTTCAAGCAAACTCGGGTTTAACGGTAAAGGAGCTCCGTCGACGTAGATTGACGTGGGGGAGATTAGATAATCAGAGCCGACGATTTTCAATGGAGTCAGAGTCATCGGAAAACCGAAACCACCCCCGCCGATATAGAAATGACCGGTGCCGGAAGAAGGCAAGCAGATAGCAAAGTTCGGGATGATGTTAAACGAAGTCGTCAACTGTCTCCAAAACGAAAACTGCCCCGGAGAAAGACCAAGAACTCCAGCGATCGGGGAGGCAAGGCCTTGGATGTGTTTCTCGAGGACGCAGGAGAATGTGAAGGGGCGGAAAGAGTCATTGGTGGAGATGGTGGCTTTGTCTTGAACTACACGGTCGGTGGCGGTCACAGTTTGGTTTGTGAGGAAAGGATTTAGTTCACGGTAAAGACAGCGTTTTCCGCCGCAGCCACTGCCGGGGATGGATTTGCAGGTGGAGCTCTGGCAAGTGACAAGGCGGAGTGATGATAAAGATTTGATTTTGCGGCAGTTGACCCACGTTAGGTTGGTTCCAAGGTCGAGGAGGAGGTTAACAGGAGAGTTCGCGGCGGATCCGATGGCGATACTGGTGTAGTATTGGTTGGAGGGTTCGTCTTTAGTGATCGGAAGATGGTATTGGGCTTCTGATATCAAAGTTATGGCGGCAAACATGGAGACGAAGACGATGAGGTGCGTAAGGCGACTCATCTTTGTTTTCTAGGTTTACTTAACTTTTTGTAAACTGCAGTGAATGTTATTGTTTGATTGCGATGAAGACGGACTATTGTAGATGTCTGTACTTATAGATGTAGAATAAACTTTGTATCTATGGAAATGATTAATTTTATTTTATAATGGATTTTTTTTAATGTTTCCCGCACGTTGAATATTTATTTCTATAGTGTTAAAATTACTTGCATACTAGAAAAAAAGATTATTTATGCATATACTAGATATATGTACACGTGACAATAGTTGTATTATATTTGAAAAAAAAAAACTAGAGAACGTCGGTGTATCTTGTACTCGGAAGGTTCGGTAAGCATTTTAAGCGTTGCTCAAGTATTAATATACCTCATATGGTCATGTGGTGGGGAGTTTGTTGACTTCTTGTACCTGATCTTATAACAATATATGATCAATTCTTGCTGGATCGTGAAATTGATACATACAATACAACTCAGAATAAGTAATAATCATCTTAGGTTAAGTGTAAGCTTCATGTTAATTTGTTTCAGATTGCCAGAAATTTAACTCATTGCTTATCTGGATAACTTTTGACAGTTTAGAGCACCGTCAACCCAAGCAACCCATTTGGATTGCTTATTTTTCTTCTTTATTTTTTTTTATTTAAAAAAAAAAAATTAAAACGAATTATTCACGGGCCGCCACTTGTCAGTGGGGCCCGTGAACAGTACAAAAACCATTGCTTATTTAAGAACAATAAGCAATGTTGCTTATCTTGATTTTAGTGTTTTTGTAAGAATCAAGGGTAAGCACCCTTAGGGCAGAATTATCCCAGGATCTTAGTGGGTTTCTTAGGTATAGGGGACCCACAATTTTGTTAAAACCGGTAACAAAACTTACCAAATAAGAAACTCTTTTTTGTGGTTTCTTCAACTGTTTGCGGGCCCCATGCACATGTGGCGGCCGGTAATTGGTTCAATTTTAATTTTTTTTTTTTAAAAAAAAAAGTTTTTTTAAGAAACCCTTAAGGGTTTATAGGAATAATGATGGCCTTACCCTTGGTTGATCATGCTCTAAGTAGCTAACCAGAGGGGGACCTACATGGGAGGTAGGGGTGTCACTTAATACATGTTAAATATAAAAACTAATTTTGTAAGCCTAAGCCAATGAGTTACTCTTGTTGTTTTGGTTAAAGTTTACAGGTTTGACACCCATTAACCTAGGTTCAGATCTACAATATGTTCATTTTCTAATATAAATTTTTGTTACTATTTTCTCTTGAGTAATTAGTTCTAATTTTGATAACTTTGACACCCTTAAAAATAAATTCTAGGTCCGCCACTGCAGTTAACTCATCATAATGTATTACGTTGTATATATATACTATACTTCTCGTTAGGCTTGGAATCCAAAAGTACATTTCATAATAGAATCAAACACAAGCTTTTCCAGCTCTTTAATTAGTAAAAGAGATAAAAGGTACTATAATCTGGAATAGAAATAGCGAATAAATATCTTTATCAATTGGTTAATCTAATCTATAAATTTAGAGTGTTACATCAATGCAACTCTCTCTCTCAAGGTTACATCTCTTGTTCATTTTAGTAGCATATTATCAACCCATATATTTACTAGGAAATCTTACAAAATACAAACAATGGATTTGCTGGTATTTCTTTATGCTTGTATAGGACTTGTTGTCTCTTAGATTTGTAGCTTGAGACTCTAATACATGGGTTGTTGTTTTATATTCGTGATCGGGTCTCTCATTGGAATTGATAGAGTCAACTTGTTTTTTTCTGTGGATCAGCAAATGAATCTAATGACCACAATGTTTCTTGCAACAAGTCATAACCGATACACTTAATTTTAATAACGAACATAAACTATTGGGCTATATCGCCAACAAATTTCATAAAATCCACTAACAACTCCAGTAAAATACCTTCAAACCACAACAAGTATCATAAATTCCACTAAAAATATTAACTGTAACTGCTTATCAACTGATATACTATATGTAGCAACCCATGTGAGATTTTCTGTCAGTGAGACAGTGACAGTAGTAATTAAGATTCATAATGTGTTTATATTTGCGATGAATGATACCTACACCACATGGTTCACATGATGTATGTCTATTTTATTATTATTTATTATGATTACTAGATGGTCACCGTACATAGAGATGCTAAAAAAATTTTTTTTTCCTCGATAAATTTTGATTATCAAACCAAGATGAACACGAGAGAGTACATATACTAAGCAGGCGGAAACATAAATATCCCCTGAGACTAAGCTCACATATGGGAGACAAAGCTAAACAAAGCAAATTAACTACTGAACAAAACACTTGGCTAAAAAACATCATCTTAGAAACAAAACAAAAGACTAGAAGGCTGAAATCTAAGGGAGTAGAAGCTTCAAAACAGAAGCATCTCACTCAGCAGATGTCACAGAAAAACCACCAACGAAGATCAAAGGCTCTTGCTTAACCTTCGTCCCAGCTACATGAGTAAACCGGCGAAGCTACAAGAGAAGTCCACACAAACCCAACCATCTATGAGAGAGAACAAATTAAAAACTCACCCTTAAGAGAATAGTGGTAACTCGGAACTCGTAACCTTCAAACCCACAACCGGCTGACGCCGACAAGCCGAGAAGGTACCAATGGCAAGAGAGGAAAACAAAAAAGCTTTCCGTAAAGCATATCCATTCCAAAGTACAAACTTCCACATGTTAGAGGAGCTAATCCACCAGATACCACCAGCAATCCAAACTCCAGCCGAAACTCATCTAACACCCAGATCTGCAACCACCGGAAGCAGCGACCACTGAAACAACTGCTGCAACCAGGCACGACCCGGAATAGAGATGCTAAAATATATGAAGGAACCCATATATGAGATTTTCTGTCGAGATAGTAGGTCATTAAAATACAGAAAGTATGCGATTAATGATTATCTTTTTCTAGATTTCGTGGAATCCCTAGAGATTATATGTTTTCAAATCCATATATTATCTATTTCGTGTAAATTGTGGAATTGTTAAACATTTTCGTAGTTACATATGCATGGTTTCATCTAGATTTCGTGGAATCCCTAGAAATTGTATGTTCTCAAATTCATATATTATTTATTTCGTGTAAATTGTGGAACTGTTAAACATTTTCGTAGTTAGACATGCATGGTCTCAATGATTCAGTAGCTGATTTAAAGCATTTTTACTGGAGATTTTTTTTGGAGTAATTCAGGATGTCTAACGAGATCCAACCGACTAGTTTTTATAGTCTAGTTTATCGGTGTTAAAAAGATTTGATTTTTTTTTCAATAAAAATTAGATATCCATTTTATATGACCACACAAATAATTTTATCTAAAATTGTAAGTTTCATATCCGAAATGCTTAACACTTTCTTTCAAAAAATTATATAAATATAAATATATTTAATTAAAATTAAAATTTAAATAATTCAACTATATATATAATTTTAATTTATATTGTAAAACTTTAAACAAAAATATTTTCTATAATTTAAAAAAAAATATAAAGGTATAATTTTATAAATGTAATTTTTATATTAATAAAATTTAAATATTGTTAATTTATTATTTAACCACTAATGCAGTTGGTAATTAATTCGTCATCAATATTTTGCAAACGCAACAATTTTTAACCGTTGTACCAGTCGTTCAAATCTCTTAACAGTACTTAAAATCGCAACTACCCGCATATGCAAACGCCGGCAACCGCAACCGTTGCGGTTAGACTAGTCAGACCCTTAGTTATAGCTGTGTAAATTGTTCAGTTTTTTGTGAAATATCAATATTCAGTTTCAAATTTCTTATTTTATACTCCTTCTATTTTCTAAAAACAAATATTTTCTATTTTCTGCATATTAAAATATATTAAATCTAATAATAATATACTATTTAGTGCTGAATTAGTTGTAATTAATTAAATACAAAATCAAAGTTTGCAATTCACCAATATCACCTTATATAAAATGTATTAAAATGTAAAATGTATCTCTTAAAAATATAAACATTTTTGTAAAACATGTATCCAACAAAGAGAGATACATGGTCAAATAGTATTCAAAAATTCAAAAAATATTCTAAATTTAATTAAA
The DNA here is from genome assembly GCA_905132765.1 of Moricandia arvensis. Classification (NCBI taxonomy): domain Eukaryota; kingdom Viridiplantae; phylum Streptophyta; class Magnoliopsida; order Brassicales; family Brassicaceae; genus Moricandia; species Moricandia arvensis. The sequence goes on from CAJHQP010002419.1 coordinate 69,754, forward strand.
TATGTTTTTTTGAGAAAGAATTATTTATGCTTTTATCAAAGAAATTCTTCTAAATCCAATCAATTCATTTTTTATAATTAAATTCTCCATTTCAAATTAAATATCGTTCTAGGTTTTTCACTTTAATTAAAAATGTTAAATGTTCAGTTTTGGATTTATTTAATTATTAGAATTCTATTGCTATTTTTTAACCTATGTATTGATAAAATAGACAAATTAGTGAAATAAATTATATGAAATCTTTAAATTGTATTTATTTTGTAACAAAAAGTTTGTTCTGGAAATATATTTAATATGAAACAGAAGGAGAAGGAGTAGTAATTTATTGTGTAATCAAATTCGTTAGTTCCCATGAAAGAAAAACTACTACTATGGAAATTTTAGCACTCGCTTTTAGATTATGTAGTTTAAAATGAGAGCAGATAGCTGATGATTATATGAAACAAAATTTAAATAAGAAAGAGTTGGAAAATAGAAGAAAATAACTTTTTATTTTTTATTTGCATGTCTAAGTTTTGTAAAAACAAAAACCTAAAATTTGCGAGTCCACACTTACTAATAAATGTTGGAAATTCTTAAACATTAGACAAATAAAGATTACATTTAAGGGAAACTGATGATAGTTTTATTCAAGTATTGTTTGGAACACATGTAATTTCTGAAATGTCAAAGACAATCTCTTAATGTCATGTGTGCTTGATGTCTATTTCCTGGAAGGTGGCGAGGAGCAGCTAGTGTTATGGAACAAGAGTGAGTCACTAAAAGACATACGCGTGGTGCTAAAATCGAAATAGATTATATAATCTTGAAGCTGATGTGTCCCAATGACCATCGACTCATTAGGTTTCTTTCCCCCATCGACGAACGCCAAACAAATCACCTTATCCGACACTCTCACCACCGTATTCTTACCGTGAAACCTCCACTTCACCTCCCTACATTCCCTGGCAGCCCAATCTCTATCACCGGCACGTTCATGAACTTCTTCATGTTCCTCCCGGAGCCTCCTTCTTCGAAGCAGTGTTTAAATGGCGCAGATCCACTGATCTCAGAAATTCCCATTTTCTGTGAAAACAAAGTTAAACTCTAATAAAATGACTAAGGGGGTGTTATTCAATAAGTGATTTAAAATCAATTGGTAATATTTTATAATCTATCAAATTTTAAAATTTTAAGATAGTTTAACTTGATGGATTCTAAAATCTCTGCAGTATACATTGGATTTTGAGTTCAGTTATTTATTCATGAGATTCCATAAGAAATGATTTGAAATCAATCCAAAATACAAAGAATTTTAAAATTCTTAAAAATTGAATAACACTGGATTTTAAAAACAGAATTTAAATCATTCATTGAATAACACTAGATTTTTAAATAGAATTCATAATAATCGCTCGAATAACACTGGATTGTGTTTGGATTTGAATTCTATTAAAATACATCATTGAATAACACCACATAAATAACAGATTAAAAGAAATTAAACTCTAATAGATTGTTAACCGTTGAAGTTCCAAACCTTTGATCAACAATATATCTAATATCTAGAATCAGTTTTTAGATATTTCTATTTAAAAATATTTTCTCATCGTAAAGTAGTTTGAATACCGGACATAAAAAAACCAACCCTTTTCAGCATAACCAGTACTAGGCAAAACCGGATGAAAATTATATATAGATAAACCCTTAAACCATTACTAAATCGCTGACGGTCCTCAAATCTCAGGGTTGGTCCTAATTTGTACTACCACTCTCTACTACCAATACTTTGTTCAGATTTATTATTCATAACTAAAAGGAGTTTTGGTTATTTAATACCTTTGCTTTAGACGTAAATGACTGAGAAAGAGCATTGTAGATATCAGTTTGTAGTGTGGTGTAAGGAACCACCGTGCTGAGCTTGGCTCCACCTTCAAGCAAACTTGGGTTCAACGATAAAGGAACTTCGTTAACGTAGATTGACGTGACGGAGATTAGATATTTTCCCGAACCAATATTTTTAAACGGAGTCAAACTCATCGGAACAGCGAAACCAGCCTCGCCGAGATAGAAATGACCGGTGCCGGTAGAAGGCAAGCAGAGAGCGAATCTCCAAGGAAACTTTCCCGGCGAAAGAGCCAAAACTCCGGCGATCGGGGAGGAGAGGCCTTGGATGTATTTCTCGGCTATGCAGGAGAAGGTGAAGGGACTGAAAAAGACGTTGGTTGCGAGGGTGGCTTTGTCTTGAACGACACGACCGGTGATCACAGTGTGGTTTTTGACGAAAAGATTTGGTTGGCAGTAAAGACATGATTTTCCGTCGCAGCCATTGCCGGGGATGGATTTGCAGGTGGAGCTCTTGCAAGGGACGATGCGAAGTAATGATAAAGATTTGATTTTGCGGCAGTTGAGCCAAGTTAGGTTGGTTCCAAGATCGAGGAGGAGGTTAACGGGAGAGTTCACAGCGGATCCGATGGCCATACTGGTGTAATATTGTTTGGAGGGTTCGTGTTTGGTGATTGGAAGAAGGTATTGGGCTTCTGATATTAGAGTTATGGCGGCAAACATGGAGACCAAGACGGTGAGGAGCGTAAGGTCACGCATCTTTGTGTTCTAAGGTTTTTCTTTTATTTACTTGTTGTAAAAGGAATGAATGTGATTGTTTGTTTGGCTTATGAAGATGACTAATGTAGATGTATGGTATTTTATAGATGTAAAATAAACTTAGTATCTAAGAAAATGAAAATAGATTTAGTTTATGATAGTATTTTTTATTGTTTTGAGCACGTTGGGTGTTCTTTTCTAGTGTTTAAGTTTTGCGAACTTTCGCAAAATTACTTTCATTCTTCATTTTAATTGTCGTTCTAAGTTTATACACATAAACTAAAAATATATTTAGTTTTATGTATTTTTAAAATAAGAATATCATTACTATAGATGTAATCATATTTCAACCACTAAAAAATAAAATAACATATAAAATAAACATATTTTAAATTAAAATTATAAAATAATATTTCGTTTGAAACAAAAAAATTATCTCATAACAACAATTAAATTGAAGCAAAGGTAGTATTAGAGAACTCATTTTGAGTTTCTCAGTCATAAATTATTTTTAAAGTAATTGAGATAAAATAACAAATTTTTGTATAAAGAAAAGTTGACGAGTGATAAACTAAAAGCACTCCCATTAGTGCAATTTTTATAAGAATCTCTCATGATAAAATTAATTAAAAATGCAATAGTAAAAAAGAGATTGAAGAATTTACCAGAGACGTCTCTTTATGAATGAACTCTAATCAATGATGAAAATACCTTAAACCAACATGTCATGTTAACATTGAACATGATATATTTATTACAATTAATTTAAATTATGTAAGTAAAGAGTTTTTTAAAATAGTATAATAATCATAAGAAACTTTTTTTGAGAGATTGGCCACACGTGATAGTAAAATTATTTCCTTTTTTATAATAAACTTTTTAATAAGAGTCTCTTTCCTTTTTTAATTATTTTTCCTTTTTAATAATGGAGATAGTAAAATTATACTTTTGTTATGTACACACGTGAGAAACAGTAAAATAATATTGGAAAAATTAGAGAAATGTCGGTGGATCCGGCACGATAGTTTCAGTAAACATTTAGGCAGCAGGGCGCCTGCTCAAGTATTTTAATATTATTCATGTGATTGCTACTTCATATTTACATTTTTTTTTTGCCAAAGAAGTTAGTTGACTTCTTACACCTGAGATAACTCTTGACATCTTAATTGGTTGATAAAAGACTGAGAAGATAGTGTTGCACTTGCACTCAAGCAACTCTCAAAGTGATATATCACTTGTTCATTTAAGTATCATAGTTATATTAACTTACCCGCAAACCCTACAAACATCGGGTTTTTAGACATTATATCGGGCATATTACCCTATTACATGGTTATTCAGTTTTATGTTCGTGAGTACTACACTGTAGTCTCTACTTAATTTCTCGGTGTATCAGCAAATGAATCCAGAGACCCATTACTAATTTTAACTATTGGGTCATATGATGTAAAAAATCTATTGGGCTATATATCTCCATTATAAAATGTACATGAGACCATATATGTATGAGCCCAATCTAACTTTTCATAGTTTCCACAAATATCGAGATGCTCTGCATTCAAATGACAAGTTGCCACGTGGAGTTTATAACACTACAAGACCTACCAACTCTTATTATCAAAAAACAAAAAAGTATCTATATATCTATGTATATAAAGAAGAGATGTCTCTCTTCTCATGGTGACACGTCATCAAATGCTTGTAACCAGAGCTTGACACGTCGCCATTTTCTAACGAGGTTTGTTTCCATTTTGATTTGTTTGATTATGAGCTGAACTTTGCTTATTTCGTTTTGATTTTTGTTATGTTTTAATTATGGGCTGGACTGTTATTTTTTCTACAGAAAATCCAATATTCAGCCCAAAAGATAGAGTTTAAGTATTGTCCGTGAGAGACAAATACAAAATTAGGGTTTCATCGTTTCCTCGATCAGTCACGAGCTGATCAAACAATGGAGATTCTGAATATCAAGGGAGACAAATCGCCGTGGAGAAAGTATGTGTTATGCTTCGTTTGCGTCGTTTCGTGTTTGGTTCCTATCCTCGGAGACGTTACGATTGATTTATAGACTTTAAGATACTTCATAAATCCATCAAGCACGACGCCATATTCAATGATACTTTTCCCTGTTTAAGGCAGTGTTTTTTCACCTATAAATAGGTAATTCTTCATCCCTTGAACATCATCTTCACAGTTTGTGATAATACTAAAACCATATTTCCAGTATAATGGCTGTCTCATCTGTTCTTCTTGGTGATTTGAAGGCCAGCCAGTGTTCTTCCACCATGGAAGTGCGTTCTTTGCGATTCTCGGAAGCTTCGGGGTGGCGAGTTGATGGGAGTGGACATGCTCCTCTTTGATCTAAAGGTTTTTCCGATCTTAACTCTCATTATTATAGTGTTTAGAACAATTCAGGCGACCACATTCATAAGTATCAAACTTTTTATTCATATCATGGTCATAGTGTTTTGAAAAATTTAGGTGAACAAATTCATAAGTATCAAAAATTTAATTCCTATTTCTGTTTGATATCTTCTGAATGATGTATCAAAATACGTTTGTTGATGATGTTTTCACATTTGTTTCAAGCCACCCTCATTCCGCCACCGTTAATGTTCACCGAGTACCGTCTCAAGGCACACTCAGCGGATTTGAGGTGGCTCGGTGCAATCAGAACTACAGGCTAACCGACTCTCTTCTGATGATTCGGTTCAGTGATCCAACAAATTTCGATGTGCTAACCGAACCGGTTAACCCAATTCCTGAAGAGCGTTTCCGATTCTGAGAGCACGATTCTCTGCTTGGCCTAGCCAACACTAACACACAAGTTCGAGGTACATCCTCTTATTATCTGATCATCTCATACTTTAACTGATAAATAATAAAGCTGCTCCTCATCTTGCAGACGTTCTTTGCGAGCTAACTGTTGTGAAAAGTACGGAGAGTGACATTCCATAGGAAAAGAACGTATCATGGCAACTTTCAAAATGGATAAGTTAGACTCTTCTCCCTCTGAAGCCATTCAATACTTTCATAAATGATGAAACTTTAGAATTTGAATAATGTGGATCATTTCATATTATGTTTTTCCTCTTGGCAGTGATGTGTCTGTGACTTTGAGCCTGTTTGAATCACAAGCTGTGTCATTTCACAACAAGGTGGATAGCTTTCGTGGTGATCCAAGAACTGTTGTCGCAACTAGCATAAATCCTAAGAGTGCAGGAGGTATATTTCTTGCTAAATTTTAAATCAAAAATGTATGTACTTATTGTGGTTTTAGTTGTGTTGTTTACAGTTAAACCTCGGGAAAACGATGGTGGTGGTGGAGGAGGTTCGTCCCGTCAAACTACTCCGGTGCAAGCTGAGCAACCTCCATCTCAGACCCGGCGGGTACTTCTTTAATTTTTTTTCTTTCTTTTTAGTTATCTTGGTCTATGCATGGCCCTCTTCCCCGTATAATGCAAATAATGATATTTGTTGCTCTTTAATCAGGAGGGTGACGATGATAATGGAGATGGATATGCCAGGAAACATCTCAGCCCTTTCTAAAGTTGGTGTTGATGGTAAATTGGTAATGATCGTGTGGAATCATCATCAGGAGTCCCCCTCCCCTGGTCAAGAAGGCACGAAAAGAATAAGTGAAGACGATGGAGTTTCCAGAGGCAGTATTTGCTATTTGAATAATACTTAGACATCAATGTTGTTGTTTTTTTTTAATTTTGTCCTCCTCTAGAGTTTGCTATGTTCTTTTAAACTATCATTAAAAAGGTTTTTTTGAGTTTTAACAAAATTTTCACATCTCATAAAATAACCGAAGTTGTGCTAATTTCATAATCCAGTCAAAATTGGTTCGGCTAAATAATAATAAAATTCAACATAATACATGTACGAGGTTTTATTATGTTTGAATTACAAGTAGATATTTAGGTTCATTCAGATTTCATTGTAGTTTTATCATAATATCACATCAAATAAAATAAAAATTATAAATATATGCCAGACTAAATTAGAAATAAAAAAACTCCCCTTAATAAATGTATTATATTTGGGAAGAAGCTATGCCTCTGCTCATTTCAACAGAGATGTTTAGGTCCCAAAGACAAACAAGAAGTTTCCAGGTCTGTGTTGGTTTTAAGCATGTTTCCCATTTTTATAATCTAATTTTCATCCCACAATAACATTGTGCCCTTTTAATTGTAGACATCATAGCTGAGTTAGCCTCATAAGAACAACTTCCAATTGCAGACAGTTATGCAAGCAAACAATGGTCTATCTCAGTGTGTTAGACGGGAATGCTAGCCCTTCTGATGTGGAGCCTAAGGTCGTTTTTGCCACAAGCATAAATCAAGAGGTATATCCCTTTTGATGCACATATTCTATCTACAAACTGTTCATCTGAACATTTTAAGGATTTAAGTAGGCTCTGCTTGCAGGTCACATGTTCCTTCATGTAACCTATACGACTCATATCTACTTTGACAATCAAAGCGGTGGCGGTCAGACCTACCTCCATGAATCAAAACCTACAACGATAAGATGCCCTTATTACTTTATGTGCACACTTTATCAAACATCTTACACTATTTCCACTGCAGGTTGCGTGAGAGTGACGTCAATTGGTCCTCAAGTTCATCAAAGTATGCAGGTGTCCAGAAAAACTAATACGATTATGATCATTTTTTAAATTTTGATTATATATATGTATATGCATAAATATTATAGATTGTGAAAATACATCAAAACAAACGTAGGAAGAAGTGGAACAAAAAATTGAAAAGACAAATGTTCTAACCTTCCGTGAACGTTATGAATTCAACGATTCTAAAACTGAAAAAAAAACTAATACATATGACAGTATTTATATAAAACTTATATAAGTAAGATAAATGAATATTTAGATCACCGATCCGATTTGTTTGGTTATAATGCAGAAAAATTTCTGTAAAAATTTAGTTTGTAGTTTTTTTTTAATCTATATAAAAATATTATAACTTTTAAACCATTGGCTTAAAGAAAAAAAAAACAAAACAGAAAAAATAGGACTTCTGATTTAATGGGGAGACCATTAAATTATTTAAAACTAATTTGAAACGATAATATAAAAAAATATAAGTGAAACGAAACATTTTATACAGTCCAACCAATCTAACTAAAATTTAAATGATTTTCTTTCTGTTCATTTTTCTCATCATCTTATATATAATTTTCAGTAATTTTTGAAAAAGAATCAATTATTAAGACAAAAAAATAAATAATTTTAAATAATTTTAAAATTGTCTAGCAAATTATATTTTAATAATAGCTTATAATATTTATATGCTAATAAAATATATAATAAAGACTAAAAATTAAATAAAAATCCCGGGCGTAGCCCGGGCCAATCCTAGTATATATATATATATAGTACTGTTTCCTCCCTCCAGGAAGTGCCACATCATCAATTTGATGATTCTGAGCGTGACACCTGTTTTCTGTAGCCAAACTCACCGTTTCATTAAAGTTAAATTCGGCAGTTACATTTCAATCAAGTGTTTCTCATAATTTAGTGGGCTCCTGTGATTCAGCCCAAAACAACGAAACAACGCAAGATTATTAGGGTTTTGTGTTCTTTTGCCGTGATGAAGCGACAAATTTTTCTTCTTCGATCTCTGATACAACTAATATCTTCAATCCACGTTAATCATGGCTTTGTGAATCTTCAATCTGGCATTTTGTCTTCTAATTAGAAGTGTTTCTCCTAATTGATTTATCCTCTTCATCGTGCTCTTTATCTCCATTACCCGTCTACGAGTACGATCTGTTATTGAATACACCTTAGTCTCTAATGCTATAAAACGAAAACTTTACTTTCCTTAGAACATCATCATCTGAACTCTTGATGTCGCATACATTTGTTAATTTTGTTTGTATTGGTTCATGTTTTGCAGTCGCCATTCCCTTCTTCGCCTTCGCCATCAATCATCATCGCTCCGCTAACCGGTTAGTTTTTTTTTCTTCTCTTAATGGAACACAATATGATCTATTTTTGATATATACTGAGATTCTGATTTTCTGTTTTCGTATGTAGATTAGATTGAATTTTACCCTAGATTGAGAAACTTGATTTTGTTTTGTAAATGAGCAGTAGGGGTTTCTTCAATTGGTTCAAAGTATAAGACTGCTTTAATCTCAACAAGACTTATTCGCACTTTTGGATCCTTTGCAGCTTTAGGACGCATCAACAGTATTATCTTAATTTCTAAGCTCTTTCTTATAGGCAACAATGGGAACCTTTCTCTTCTTTGATCTCTAAGTGCTTCTCCAAGCTCTCTCTGAGCCTCACCAAGTTGAAGGAGTCTGTGGGTTTATACACAAATATCTTCTTGGCATCAATGTCCTTTTTGGTAATTCTCCACCCTTTTTTCTTCCGCTACAAATCAGAACTCAAAAAAGTTAAACCGATTTGTTCAATTTTTCGATTCTGATTGCAGGATATGAGGCACCACCATCTTTTTCTGATATGCTCTCTTTGTGATTGTATCTATGTTGAGGATAATCTACGGATTGAGCAGATGGGGTTGAGAAGACTCTAGAAGCAATTTATTTCTTGAGTTATCTGTAGTTTCGTCAAGGATTGCGAGGTCCATTTCATGAGTCAATGAGATCTGGTTCTTAAATACAAGTTCTGCTATTGTGTTGTTTAATGTTGTGTCTTGCTTTGTTCTTTAAGCTAACGGATGGTTGGGTGTGAGAGATAAAAGGTTCACTCCAAAACTTGAAGTTCTTAGGTATGTTGATGATAAGGATTGTCGTAGGGATTTGCGTAAGGTAATGCATGATTATGTCAACAAAAGCACTAAGGTAAGAGTAAAAGTTTTTGACTTTCTCCAGAACTTGGGGTTTATCAGCTGTGTGTAATTATATTGTTCTGTTTGTTTTGTTTCAGGAATCTTTGTAATCGTTTGATATGTTGTTGACAACGTATGATATAGCATTGGTGGATCAAGACTTCCTTTCTCAGATTCCGTGGCAGTATGTTGTAATTGATGAAGCTCAAATACTTAAGAATCCCAACAGTGTATGTTGCCAAACTAGGAAAATTCATCGAATGTGAACTGAAGGAATTTTTTAATTGGGCTAGCATTCCATTTTATGCGAGTTGGTCTTTTAGCGGACCTCGAAATGAAGTATCGGTTTAATAATTTTTTTTGTTGAATAAGTGTTTGGTCATGAGATGGCTAATAAATATTATATATATATATATAGATAGATATAGTATGTACTTTTAAAATATATCAAAAGTATGCATCGATATAAGAAAAGTAAAATATAGTTTCATTTAAACCATTTCAATAAACCTATTAGAAAATTTTATCGCAACAAAAAGAAGGAATCTGATTAATAATAGAAAAAGTAAAAAAGAATCACTACATAAAATGATTAATATATAATATAAAACTAAACAATTTAAATTAAATTAAAATAAATATTAAAAATATAATAAAAATAAACTTATAGAAAATTTTATCACAACAAAAAGAAAGAATCTGATTAATAATAGAAAAAAGTAAAAAAAAGAATCACTACATAAAATGATTAATATATAATATAAAACTAAATAATTTAAATTAAATTAAAATAAATATTAAAAATATAATGAAAATAAACTTTCCGCGCGAAACGCGGACCGACCTTAGTTAAGAATATTATCTTGTCACGTGCCAAAATTCCTCCAATCCTTTCCATTTTTTCTTTTTGTTAAATGGATAAGGATTGACCAAAAAGAAAAAAAGGTCCCCCCACAATCAGCAAAACGACACGCAGTCTACTCAGCACTTACCTCAAATCCTAACCAATCCTTATCGGTTTACATCCACTCTCCCAATCTTAAAAACCAGCGTCGGCCCACCGCATCTCAGACACAAACCAGAACCTAACTAAATCCTTTAAAACCGTCTTTCATTCATTGTCTCCCCCACTCAATCACACTTCTAATGGCTTCTTCTTGTCTGAATCTCTTTGCTTTCTCTTTCCTCTCCGTTCTACTCATTTCAAACTCACAGATATCTGATTCCGTTAACGGAGTCGTCTTCCCTGTTACCCGCGACGTACATACCGGTCAATACATCGCAAAGATTCTTCTCGGCGACTCGTCGGAGCCCATCAAGCTCGTTGTAGATCTCTCCGGTTCGCTTCTATGGTTCGATTGTTCCTCGGGACATGTTTCCTCTTCCCGGAGTCGTATCTCCGGTAGCTCTAGCGGCTGTCTTAAGGTTGGGAATGAGAGAGTATCTCGTAATGATGATTGTGATTTGCTTGTGAGAAACGGCGCCGTTGGTATCTCCGCGAGAGGAGAGCTCGCAAGAGACGTCTTGTCGATTGGATCTGTTTCTTCTCCGGGAACCGTTGATCTGCTTTTCGCTTGTGCTCCTCCGTGGCTTTTACAAGGGCTCGCTAGTGGGGCTCAAGGAGTAATGGGCCTGGGAAGGGCCCAGATCTCTCTTCCCTCGCAACTCGCCGCGGAAACTAACGATCCACGTCGTTTAACGCTTTACCTGTCGCCGTCTAACGGCGTCGTTTCCACGAGTTCGGTTGAAGATGTTTTCGGAGTTGCCGCGTCAAGATCGCTGGTCTACACACCTCTTTCAACCAGCTCGAATGGCAATTACGTGATTAGCGTGAAATCATTCAGAGTCAACGGGAAGAAGCTCTCCGTGGACGGTCCGTTGTCGGCCGAGCTAAGCACGGTGGTTCCTTACACGATGATGGAGAGCTCTATCTACGCGACGTTTGCAGAAGCTTACACTAAAGCTGCGACTAACGCTAAGTTGGTAGCTCCCGTGGCACCGTTCAGTCTATGCTTCACGTCTTCGAGTGAGGTTGATTTTCCGGCGGTTGATTTGGCGTTGCAGAGCGAGATGGTGCGGTGGAGGATTCAGGGGAGGAATCTAATGGTGGATGTTGGTGGTGGAGTCCGATGCTTGGGTATTGTTGACGGCGGGTCGAACCCGGTCAGCCCGATTATAATGGGTGGGCTTCAGTTAGAAGGCTTTGTATTGGACTTTGATTTGGGTAACTGGATGTTGGGGTTCGGACAAAGAACACAATCTACTTCAGAGTCCTTGCAACCAGAAGCTTTGTAGTAAAACCATCTAGTTTAACTCACAGTAGATATTCTCAGTTTTGCTCTCTTTGTTTGTGTGTTAAGGTACCTTTTTCTCTGTACGCAACTACGCATTTTACACTAATATATCTTTCAGATCTTAGTATCTGCCTTAGTTTTTCAAATTTTCAAGAAACCAAAAAAATTACAAGGTTAAGGTTGTTGGAATAACATATTCAAACAAAGTGCGTTCGACTAAGTAAGGAAACATTAAGAAGGATGAAACAAAATACAGAGGCAAAGGAGCCAGCAAGGAAGATGAACCATACCTATGTATAGATATGTAGCACTATTCCATGCCCATAGCGACTCTAACCATGTCCAAAACTCTCCTCCGAGACTTAACCCCACGAACCCTTCTCCTATCAATCCCTTGGAGATTGCGAAAAACATGACCGGGAACCCAATGGTCACCAATATCATGCTGCACAACGCACGCAACAGGCTCTTAACACGTCCGGATTTCAAATCGGGCTTTATTGGACGAACCATTAGACACATTGGCACTAGTAGCAACGCTCCAATCTCTGCGGTGGCGAAATTGATTATGGACATGAGGCATAGACCGATGAATGCAGCTGAGATGGTCACTGATTTCAAGACAGACCAGTTGGTTCCATGGAGACGAGATGAGAATGGAGAGCAACTCGGGACTGTGAAAAAGGTTATAAGGAGAAGCGAAGAAGATGTAGTGGCCCATATGATGGAGCGGTTTGTTGGAGATTGTTCGCCCGGTACTTGACAGATGAAATATGGAAGCAGTGTGACGATGAAACCCAGCAAGTGCAAAGCAAAGACCTGTTTGGCTGCATCTAGCCATTTCCATGACTTGAGGTTTTCGGCAGGGTTGTGAGTGGCTTTGGTAAGAGTGTTACAGCCATCAATGTATAAAGAGGCTGCGACCATCGGAAGAGGGGCTACAAGAAGAGCAAAAGCGATCATGTAGACCCCTACGGAGATAAATTTTCCCGGAGAAGTTAGCAGGTAAAGGAAAAACGATTGATGAAACTTCTCAAGGAGGTTGTTCACTGATCTTATAGTTCCTTCAAGTAACCTGCGTTTAAAGAGCAAGAGTTATCATCTAACACTGATACAGAATTTAGGAGTAGCAAATTTGGCATTACAAGACTCACATAAACTAGCAGAGGTAGGTATACGGAATAAAAAAGAAGATGGCAAATATAAAGGCGAAAACTTACTGGGCACCTCGCAGAAAGAACTCGTGTTGCCTTCCCTTATTGTCAGGAGGAAATCTAGGTGAAACTTTCAAAGTAACTGAATCAACTTGATAATCACGGAAAGCTCCATGAGGACCAGTTGGGATACCAAGGGCCTGATGAGAATGAACAAAAGAAAATAATGAAAAAATTGCAGCCAACCTTCATGATTTTTCCTTGTTATAACGTATCAGTGTGACTGCAACCACAAGAATTTATTTAAGGACAGACAACATTATAAACTTTACCTGGGAATAGAGTGAACTTGCTAGTGTAGCACTGCCTTCAAGATAGTCTGCGGCGGGGATACCGAATTTCCAGTCGGGATTTAAAGTACGAGCCACTTTTCCAACAGCTTCGAATATTTCCCCAACAGTCTTTAGCCAACTTGAGGAAAGTAAAGATACAACCTTCTCCACCTTAACATAGAAACCCTGCCTGTGCACCGCTAAGTAATTTACAACATTGATGAGGTCGAGGTTTGGCATCTGCCCATTAGATGCCTCTGCATAGATACTTACTGTGTCCTCGAACCGTTCACTTCTACCATCAACCTTCACAACCAAAGCAGCAGCCACTGTTCCAGCTCGTCTGAAGCTATCCAATGTATTAAGCTCGTCACACTTGGACAAATCCGAGACTTCAAATGAAGGTGTGTGGTATTCAGTTAACCATGCATCAACAGGTCTATAGTCTCCATAACGAGAATCAGCAACAAGCCATACTATGTCTTTGGAAAGCCAGGTTACTCTAGCGAGCAAGGAAAATAGAGAAGTAGCAATGCCTAAAGACAAAGCCTCATAATCTCCACCATTTATGAAGTCATAGGGAGTAACCACCACAATAGACTCTTTTCCATCACCACGAGGGGCTCTTATAATCCCAGCAACATTAACCCCATAAGAATCACAACTGACATTCCCCAGATTTGCAAATGAAGCAGGACCAGAGAAGAAGTGCAGTGGATGAAAGTGATTCCCTCCAGGTTGGAACTTCTGATAAGAAACTTCAGCACCCATATCTAACATATATTTTCCAATGAGTCTCTGGACTTCACTAGAAGAAAAAACGAGTGGCACAAATATAGAATCAATAAATTAGTTGGGTAAAGAACAAAACAGGAGACTGTCAACTGGTACATTTGGAAGAAAAAAGGACGAAAGAGTTGTGAATTCATTCCTTGACATAAGAAGTAAATCAAAGAGCTAGTTACTTTTTCCGTTGTTTTTCCTCATAATGTTGGAGAAAGCTATATTCACAGCTATAGGAAGAAGACTTACACACCCTGGCCTTCATGATTCAATCCAAAGTTCTTAATGTCCTTCACCAGTTTGCTTCCATCAGACACGTCCCGATGAGAGAGCATAGAACGTGCAGAGCCTGAAAACATATTCAAAAAAGAAAAAAAACGAAAACGTAAAGCACCAAACAACAAAACACATAAACTCACATCATTCAACAGTATTGATGAACCCTTTGAAAGATTCAAATCATAGAGAGCACTAGTTTGGTTAACACCCCAAATGTCAAGCAGGCTCATTTAGCAGATCACCATTATAGAATCCGCCAAAATTATCATTATTATGACATACATTTGACTCTCTCTTGTTCTCATCTATCATCAACAGTCATAAGCAAACCAAAGCATGAGATAATGAGACACACAAACCTGGCATTAAAGCATTCTCGGAGATGTAAGTGTTCTTGGCAAGTAACGGTAAAAGCAGCAGCGCCACAACTCCAGCAGCAGAGAAAACCACACTATAACATATGAACCAATGAACCAACTAGAGTCAAAACATAGAAAACCAAAGATATAGTAAGCAAAAATGATGGCGAAAGCAAGTAACCTGAAGATTGGACTGTGAGAGATGAGAAAAATTCCAAGCTGAACAATCGGTCTCGGTTTGATCTTAGGAGATCCATCATCGGTCTTCACCTCCTCCTTCTCATTCTCCCGTTGCTCCGTCGCCATGATCCGTAGATCTCCGATCAATTTCCGTAATCCTCCTCAAACTGTGATCTCCGGGAATCTTTCGCGGCTGCCTGAAAGGGAAAGGTTTGGGTGACAGTTGCTTGTGGATTGTAGACGGCCGGGTCGGACCGGATCGACCCGACTATGATCAATGGGCTTTAAGCTAAAAGCGTTTGTTGGATTTTGTTTGTTGGGTAATTTCACTAATGGGCTTTATTTGATTTCGGCAATTTCATTGCAAAATATAATTATTTTTGTTTATTGTTTATAAATATTTTTCCTATAATGTCGTGGCGAAATCGATTATAAACAAAATGATTTTTTTTTTAAATTGAGTTATATGGTGTTTAGACGTTTTATACGCCTATTTTTAACTGTTTTTAAAACATTGATTTTCTTTTCTAACCTGGCAAGTGAAGGAAAATAAGATGGGCACAGAAATAGTGGGCCAGATTCAGTAATGATCGCATCAAAGGAAAATAATACAAACAGCTAAAACATATGAAAAATCGTGATGTGATCAAAAAGAAAATAGTATTTACATAGGAAGTGTTTTGTGGAGTGCATTAGTGATAGACAGCAGATATAAAAGCTAAGGTGATCGAGATGGGTGACCATTTCGCCTTTGAATCAACGATGGTCCAATAATAATTGTTAGTTTAAGTGATACGGAAGCTTTTAGATCTACATATCCACAGTCCCACACCGTATGCTCTAAAATATCTCTGAGTCCATCAATCATCATATTCAAGAGATTTAATGTTAGCTATTGTTCCTAGTGAAATTATATTCTAATGAGAGTAATGTTTATGTTATAGTGTCGTTTAATGTAAAAATATCATAACGTGTACATGTTTTTATTGGTAATGAAAATTTATGTACTTGTAGATAAACACAACATTTGCTTTTGACATAATGAATTTCCGTAGTATAAAATAATATGGACAAATATTTTCCAACATCACATTTTCCAGAGGTTTCTGATATGGATAAATAGATTAAATAATGCTCTCACATAGGACTTGTTACTGCTAATGCTCTCAAATTAATATGCCAGCAAAAGAAGATAACATAAAAGCTTCCACATGTCAAATAACTATCTTGTTTTGAAATAAATTTTTAAATTTTTTGTGAAGATAAAAAGAATACTCTAAAATAAATTTAAAAAAATTTTGTCACAAAAATAAATTTTAAAGAAGAAAATGATCAAAATAATCTTTATTATAGAGTGTAAATATACATTTATATCCTTCTAATTTAGATTTAGAATTTAGAGTTATGGGATGAGGTTTTGGGAGGTGAATTATAAAGTTCAAAAAATAAAAAAATATAATTTTTTAAAAATAAAAAAATAATTTAGTTATTTTTATTTTTGAATGTTATTTTTATGATAAAAACTTCAAAATCTTATTTGAGAGATTTGCCCAAAGATTTAAATAATGCAAAACAATATCAAAGTCTTTTTCAGCTTTTAGTTCCCACTCCCATGTCCCTGGTTGCCATTGCTCAGGTATTTATTTATTGTTTATATTTTCTATAATTTCTTCTTAGTTTATGAGGAGATAAGACAATAATGCAACTTGTGGCTTGTTTTTGTATTTGTTTATTATTCTGTTAACATCAATAAACAAAATGATAACGTCAGTCATTGATTCCAACTATTATCAATATTCTTCTTGATTTTTGAGAGAATATAATTTTAAGATTTTAGTTTGTATTCTGATAGAAAAGTCAAAATATACTATATATATCGGAACATGACAATAATTTAATCATCAAAATTCGTGGCCATTGTCCACTCGAAATGTCAAATAAGTTGCTCTAATATCAAGAACATTGTCTTAAACGAAATTTTACGAATTGTTTGTTGCCAAGTATCAATGATGTATGTTTTGAGTTATAAAAGAATAAACGAGATACTATATTGGAGGAATTTTGCTTTCGTTTTATATAGTTGTTTTAGTAAAACAATTAATGCAATTATGGTTTGATATTAAATGTCCTCGTTAAGAGATCTTTATCCGGGTTTTTTAAGAGGGTTTCTTAGCAAAAGTAGTGATGGCGTCTCACTCACTTTAGTAAGAGACGTTTCTTAAATCTCCTAAATAAGAACCGTCTCTTGCCTGTTTTGCGGACCCTACTGACACGTGGCAGTCCGTA
>CAJHQP010002420.1:0-86828 GCA_905132765.1 Moricandia arvensis
CATTCTTTCGATGTCCTCATCAATCTCCTTGGTTTTTCTGAAGAAAATCCACAACCTGTGAGTGTAATAAGCTTCCTCTAAAGGGATTCCTAAAGGGATTCTAAGAACTCCTTTAGCAAAGTTGTCCATCTCTTTTTCATTAGCTTCTCTTCTAAGATGTTTAGGAACCTTCTTCTTTCCTCTAGAATGTCCATCCATAGCTTCCTCTATTACCGTAGGGACTGGTTCATTTGTCTATCTGGGTTTGGGTAGGGTGGGTTTCGAGTGCCTATTAGCCAATAAAAGAATCACACCTATGCTTGGAAACCGACATCCCTTTGTTTAGAAAGGTCTTTAATCGATGGAACGGTCCGGCTGTAGATCGATGTCCAGCTCTTCACACGATTCCACGGATTCTTGAGGTATCGTCGATCGGTGGTTAACGATGGATGTTGATCGATGGTCGTTCGAACAAGAAGGGGATTCTCACGAGTATATTCATCCTGGTGCCAAAATTATTCCACTACTTACCAAAAATCATTATCTATGATGGCACTGGCGTGATGCTTCTTTCCAGCCTCAATCGTTTCCTTGATCAAGGCTTCTTGTCTCCTCACAGATTCACTGGTCTTAACAACTTGATTCTCTAGCTTCTTCACATGGGTGTTGCGAGCTTCTAATTTAGTGTTGAGGTTGGCATAGAAAGCATCACCTTTCCATTGAAATCCACGGTGACCTCCTGTTGTCCCTCCAGAACTTTGTCAATCATGTCTTCCATCTTGTTCTTCTGGGTATCTGATGGGGTGTTCTAAGAGTAGGCGGCTCCAAAGGTTTTGTTGTTGCTGTAGGGTTTTTACTGCTGTGATCCTTGGTTGTAGCTACTCCTCTGGCCAGTGTCATAAGAGTTTTTGTTGTTCTGGTTCCCATATCGCTATAATTTCTTTCCACCAACAGTTCACATCCTCTTCTTCACCTTTCTCATTGTCAGATCCTATAGCTTCTACACCTTCTATGAAGCTAACTTGCTTCTTCAGAAACCTTTGAACAATATCTAATTTGGCTTTTACTTCTTCCATCTGATCCTTGGTCAGTGTAGGGACTGATTTCTTCCTCTCATGATCATTGTTTTTGGTGATGTTACTGGCTGCCAAATTCTCCATCAATCTGGTACCCTCTTATGGACTCCTAGTGCAGAAGTTTCCTTCACTGGTTGTGTCTAAAGCCATATTGTATGACAGCTCAATACCTTCGAAGAAAGTGCTGAGAAGTTGCACTTCATTGAATCCATGGTGTGGACAATCTCTTGTAAGAATATGAAGAATATTGTGAAGAACACAAGAGAGAGAGTGAGTATGATTCGTTACCAGAGAGAGAGAGAGAGATTAGTAGTTTGTATGCTAGAGAGAATAGAGAGAATGAGGAAGGATTCTTTTTCCCTTACTACTAAATGATGTGAGTACAAGTGATTATATAGGCAGCAAGAGATTCCTTCTGCCCATACAAGTAATAAACAATAGAAATAAGATAATAAGAGACCCATGCTGATCTAGATCTAATGTTTGGAGTGAGAGGAGCAAAAGGAGACAGCATGTGCTTGGCTAGCATGGGGGATGAGCAAGTTGCTGAGTGGTCCTTGTCTTGCAAGTGAGTGAGTGCTTCTGCCCTTGTCTATGCACGTGAAGTAGCTCCCCATAGGTCTCCTTAGTTTATTCCAAGTGCCCCTCCTCTTTTCTTTGCTTGCAAGTCACGTTAGGTTACTCCTCGTTTCTTTGCTTGCAAGTCACGTTAGGTCACTGATGTCTTCTCTCTCTCATGTAAGCTCATCCTCTTTATTTCTTGTCTTCGTTATTAGGTTCAATATCTCTTTGGTAGGATTTGCATTTGATCCAAGAGTTCCTGAAAGACTTTGCATGCTCCTATCTGAATGTAGCAATTCTGCTCCTCAAATCCTCAGCTCTAGCATCATCAAAGAAATTACGTAGGAAGGCGTTTTTGATGTCTACCAAGGATGTAAGAGCTCATGGTGGTAGCTGCTTAAGCTAGTTTGAAGCATGTCCAGCAAACTAATACTTGAAGAGTTTGCATATAAGGTAATCCTCAGGGATTCCATTAGCCTTGATGGCAGACACATGATCCTCAATCGCTCCAAATGATGCATAGGATTCTCATCAGAATGACCATAAAATTTTGTCTGTGCCACAAGTTTGGAACTGGAATATCTGTTGGAATAGAATTGATCTGGACGATTGTAGTCATCCAACATTCTGGGTTGAACAGCCTAGGCTTCAACTCCAACTTCTTCTGGTTCAGGGATTACAATCCCATGATCATCAATTCTCTGACCTGTTGCATTATCCATATGACCATCGAGGTCACGCAAGTCCCTTCTATCATTCCTAGTCACAATCAGCATCGTAACCATCTCTGCTCGGGAATCACTATCGATCGATATCTCGGTATTGGTGTTCACCAATTTCGGCAGGTGAGTTGATGAAGAAGTGTTGGCGTCGATCAACGCTTGTCACTTCTCCTTCTGGATGTTGGGTCTGAGAAAATTATGTTTTTTTTTCCTTGTTGCTTCTGGTACTACTAGGGCATGCACATGAAAGACAAAAAAAAATTGTAAGTAAACCAAAAACAAAACCTAGAAAAAACTTGCAAAACAAATCTAATGGCGATCCTTGCTCCCCAGCAACATCGCCAAATTTGATACCTGCTCAAATTGACCTAGAGCTATTGATTACTCTCTCAAATAAGAGGTTCAGTTGTAGTACTTAGGGATCAAATCCACAAACAGCTAGGACACACAATAGATTTGATAATGAACTTATTTTAAGTTAGGGAATTAATAAGACATTAAAATAAGTAAATAAGCCAATAGTTTGTTAGTAAACAAATAAGGAAAATAGCTAGATTTAGGGTTTTCAAATAGTGAATTATAATGAATAGAAGCCAAGGGATTTTCAATCATAGCACATGAATTCAATTAGTGAAGATATTAATAGTTATATATATATATAATATATATATATATATATATATATATATATCTTATGGCTAGAGTCTACAACGTTCTTGTGCAAACTCGGAATGACCGTCGATCGATAGTATGCTAACTGCATCGATCGATGGAATTGTTAGTCAAGCATTAAACGATACGATTCGACTGGTTCACTTAGAATCACTAGACCATTCAATTGATTTTCCTTAACAATTTAAGCTCAGCAGGATTTATTCAGGTAATGATCTTACTCGCGCAGTTTTCATTTATCCTAAGATAAGGGTTCTAGTTAGTTACTCAAGAACACAAGCAATAAGTATAATTATATTGATAGACTTAATAATCACCCTATCAATTCTATTGTTTGGCTAATCCAATAAAACCTTTAATAAACCCTAAATCTAACAAGGTGCCTACTCAGACATAGCTAAGAAGAACATAATCATAAACTTGAAATAATGCATAAGATAAAGAATATGGATAGAAACTGGGATTCCAAAACAGAGCTCGAAGAATTCTTGATCTTCTCCCCAAATACCCTAAAGTACAATGTTTTTTATAAAAAGTATGAAAGCTTGCAAAAAGTCGTTGTTTGCATAAAACACAAGCAAATACCATATGAACTACGTAAAACACATCTATGGGCAATCTTGTAATTTCACTGACTTGGGCTTCAAGTTGGCTACTTTGTGAGTTGGGCTTCTGCGCGTCGAACATCGATCAACCGAAAGAGTGCGTCGTCGATCGACACAATACTCTGTCACGACTTGTACTTTGCTGAATTTTACTAGCTACAAATTTCCCCTCTCTCTCTCAGCTCCAAAAAGACTCAAAATCTCTACAATACTCCAAAATGTACCTGGAGCTTAAATGACTCTAAAACACATCCTAGACACATATAATAGACCCCAAATATGGCCTATAACATGGTCTAAAAGGGTATATTTTGGGACTTATCAAGTTCCTTGTCAAAATGGGAGTAGGACGTCGACTCGTCTACTAAACAAGATATTAAAGCATGAGCCATTGAGTTGACTTGGTTTAGTGCTTCAGTGTACGGGCGCATGGTCTGAATGACTTCATTTCCTGATTGGAGATGTATAACTCGGAGAATGAATGAGAATCCCTGGTCCGATATAGGTGCATGGCCTGGATCAGTTTGTATATTCGTCGGTATTCCCCATGATGTTGTGGCCTGAATCAACACACATGCTTCAGTGGTCATGTGTTTAGTCTAGGAGACAATTGTCGTGTGGACCCGGTTGTAATCATGCCAATGATAGAAGTCCTCTTGCTTCTAGCTGTACTTTAGGATTCGGATGGCCTGCACATAGACATTCTAATCTTCGAGCAGAAGAGGCACTTTCTTAGCAGGAGAGGTATTTGGTCTGAAAACTTGGGTTTCCTTCGTTCTTGATGAAGATAACTCAAATGCGGGCAGAACCACTATCGTTGCTCTTTTAGGGGTTGCACATGAATAGATTATCAAACCAACCAATCTTTAGAAGGCACTAGATTCTGGAAGTAGGCTTGGGACTTCGGATATTCGGGTCGGGTTCAGGTAGGATCCGATCGGGTCCGGGTCGTTTGGATAAATTAAATATGTACCCAATAGGTACTTTATAGATTTATGTTTGGGTTTCGGATCGGGTACCACCGGTTTTGGTCGTTTAATAATATCATCAGCATACACAAGGATATCGGCCTACAATAACTATTCATTATCAGATTTTGGGCCGGTTCGGGTAGGATCCGATCGGGTCGGGGTCTTTCAGATAAATAAAATCTATACCCAATAGGTACTTAATAGATTTCGGTTCGGATTTCCGATCGGGTACCACCGGTTTGAGTCGGTTCCGGGTACCCGTTTATTATGTGAATGATATATATATTTACGAAATAAAATAATTTACATATATATTTTAATTTTATTTATTATTTTGAAGAAAAAATAAATCAAAATCATATATATAATAATAATGTGTAGTTAAATACAAAGACGTTGAACTAGCCTAGTGGTACTACACTTGTCTTTTCGCTTATCCAACCTGGGTTCGACCCTTAGAAGATACAAAATTATTCTTTTAAAGCATAGAATTCTGTTTAAATAGGTACCCGTTCGGTTCCCGGTAAAAACCAAAACTGAATAGATACCCGTGGATAATCACCACTGAAACCCATCGGATAAATTATCTAGGACCGAAACCAAACCAAACCGGTCCATTTCAGGTCGGATCCGGTTTGGGTAAACGGTTCTGGTTAAACGTCCCAGCCCTAGCTGAAAAGTAGGTCTACTTTATTGCATACGATCAAATTGAGTTTGTGGGACTCTCTTTTCATATAGGACGAATCTCCTGCCTATGTCCCTACTGCTTGACCTTGCCAGCCTCAATTTTTTATTTCTATGATTTTCCATTTGTGAGAATTTCTATCTCGGTTTCAACCTTGGTGTACCATAGCTACACAAGGCTTTACTTCGAACTCTGACATTAGCCTGCATTTCTTAAGGATCTTATGAATTTATTATCGAGTGGAGGAGTAGATAGGTCAAGATCAAAGGTTCTGACAAGAAGCATCTTGGCGAGTCTTCATGCTGGTTCCACTTATTGTGTTTAGCATATTTCTTGCTCCTTGAGGTTTTGATGTTGTAGCTTCTCGCCTTGTATTAGGATTCTACCTTAACCTGTGGAAAGGGGACCTTAAGCATGTGTCGTTGTTGAGTCTTGCTTGAAGTCTATCTGCTACTGGATAGAAATTAGAAAACACTTCCTTCTTTTTCAAAGAGTAGTATTTGATGGCAAAGATTTTCTAGGACATGTTGTCCTGCTGCCTAATCATGTGGCTATCTCATCAGGATACCCTGAGGTAATCTGCTAGATTATATGATGTGTTGATTTGATACCCGGAGGTGACCTAGACGAGTCTTGGTAGCCGGAAGTAATATCTTGGACAAGTGATCCTGATATCCGGAAATAATCTGATCGATTTTAAGACATGTTGTCTTGGTATATGAGGAAACCTAATTGGTTCTTGGTACTTGGAGGTAAGTCAGAAACCCAATCACCTGTACAAACCAACAAAGCGACAAAAATTCAAAATTCGGTGACAAAAGAAGGTAGGAAAGGGAAAAACTTGAAGGGGGACCAACGTTTAGCGATACGATTCAAAGCTCGATGAATTCTCTCTTCGCTTATTTCGAGCCAACGTTGTTGACTTAGTGTTGTTTGGGCTCGAGCGTTATCAAAGGAGCCTCCCGAATAATTGAGTGTATTCGAATGATCAACTGCATGACAAAAAGAAACGGTTAAAACCACAGCAGAAGATGTTTAGTCAGAAACAGCGATCTACCAATACACTAATTCCAAAGAACTCTGAAGTCGTTGCTCGACGGCTCTTCAAACAAAAATTTGTCAGACTTAACATAAAATAACAGCACTGCCAGACGAGCATCTTGTTCGGATGACCGGTGATTATGTTCTAGTTTTGCCACATATTTACCGAGTACAGACCATCTGGCATGGAATTTATGAAGCACAGCTCGTCGAAAGCCCAAGAACTTAGCAACGCATCTATTTTGGCCGCCATCACCACAAGCATGACCGGGATACGGAAGGAGCCATTCAGGAACTGACTAATAGCTACATCCCAACGAAAGACATATGATGTAATTAGCCGGGGATGGGAAACCAGAGTTTGGTGTCTTCCTGGAAGTACGACTTGTAGATGCATTAATACCTAACAGGCGGAGACTAAGGTCTCTGAGTGTACGTAGGAAAGAGATAGGTCACACCCACAGTGTTACACTCCCTTAACAGCTTCTTCACTCTGTTTGGAGTCTATCGGGTCTCTCTCATGTTCTCCAAGATTTCCCTTCCACATCCACGGGGTGCAGTAACTCGGAGGCTACTGCTGGGAGTTCGTCGCAGATCTCACCTGTATAGTATCATACCGGGACAAGTCGGCAGATTCCCCGTGTCTCCAGAAACATCCGATGCAGCGTTTCCATCATCTTCACCCCTGAAAAATCTCTTCGCATTTGCGACTAAAATCCTCTGCGACAAACTCATGTTCATCGTATCTATCATCGGGTCTCAATGAACAAGGCTGAATTCATCGAGAGTTTCCTCCTTAACCGCAACGTCCTTAATGGGGTTCGACGCAGCGGCGACTGCCTTTCCTTTCTCCTCTCGAGACAACTTCTTTTTCAGCGGCATTATTATTGATGGGACAGGAAAATATATAACCTATGACGGGAACTTAGAGAGAGAAGAGAGAGAAAATGCTTGAGCACGCAGAGAAGAATGAGGATAACGAATGAGGATCAACTATTTATAGGAAGAGGGACGCTCGCTTCCCCGAGGCATTATCATTAGGCCTAGAAAGGCCTAAATGGACCTTATAACCGCCCAACTACCCACTTTCTCTCGCGACGGTTCTGGTTACCGACCTAACCAGCGCGAATCGAAAATTGGCCTGAACTTAACCAGTCGCCCTAGTTCCAACTGACATAAAATGCTCGAATGGCATCGATCAATCGAGAGACGATCCGATCAGCCTCACTTCACAGAGCGAAAAAATGTAATAAACTAAAACCATCCAGAGAAAACACGATGGAGATGTTAGAACTAACGGGAAACTGCCTCCTCTTGAGCCAAACCATCTATTCCTGAACCCAATACACAAATTCACTGGGATTAGCTACCTATTCACAAGTGAACTGGGGGGACTTACAGTAGAAGTAGGATTACATCCCCACAGGGCCCATAAAATAGCACGTATGGCTCATCAAGCTTTGGGAGATTGGCTTGACCCGTGAGAAATTGCTTCTGGCTCGGCTGAAGACCATTTTTAGCTGACAAAAGCCACTTTAAAGTCGATCAACAGAAACAACTAAAAGCGTCCAGCTTGGCCATTTAGCTTATCTGCCCGATTGCTCGGCCCGTCGATGCAAATCCCATTAGGAAAGCAACCTAGGGAATTGAGGGTTGAAGCGACTATATAAGGAGGGATCCGAAGATTGATACACAAACAATCGGCAACGAGAGTTAGGGTTTTACCTCGCTTGTATTCATTCGATTTGTACTTTCCCAACTAGCTCCACGAGAACCGGTCGTCTCCTTTTCGTTCATTTCCTTATGTAAACCGATAAATCTCTTCTGACCTAATAAAACGCCTTCGTAATAACCCACCGACGAGTGTCATCTCTCTTACTAGAATCCGACCAAAATCGTTACAAACTATAACCATAATCTGCATTGTGTTCTGTTGTGGTAGCTACCGTCGACCGATTGTATGGGCTGGGTGTCGATCGATGCTCCATCATCCGACTCCTCTTTTATCTCAAAGTCGCAGAACATGTTGCCACAAGTCCTCGTTCACGAACCAAATCAATGAGAGCAATTTTATCCTTAATTTTAAGAGGCTCATAATAGTTATGTTGATCAATGAGAGAGAGATACAATTTTTTGTCTTCATGTCGCATATTGCTTCTACCGTGGCCATGAAATCTCTTCCAAGTAGAAAGTATGAATTCTGCTCTACTTGGACGTCCAAGACATGAACATCTACAGGAATAGGGCATCGCCGATTCGCACTTGGAGGTCTTTGACTATGCCTTCTGAATTCACCTTAGAGCAATCCACAAAAGTGAATGAATCACTAGAAGACTCCACTTTTCAGCTTAGCACCTCTGCCACGGTTCTTGGCATAATGCTTACTGAAGAACCAGTGTTGCAAAGTGCATGAGGGTAGTCATGTCATTTGATATTGCAGGAAACCACAAACTTCCCAGGGTCGCTTCTCTTCTTCAACTTAACCCGCTGCTTTATCTTCTCCCTCAGATGATTAAACATTCTTTCGATATCCTCATCAGTCTCCTTGGTTTTTCTGAAGAACATCCACAATCTGTGAGTGTAATAAGCTTCCTCTAATGGGATTCCTAAAAGGATTCTGAGAACTCATTTAGAAAAGTTGTCCATCTCTTTTTCATTAGCTTCCCTTCTAAGATGTTTAGGGACCGTCTTTTTTCTTTTAGAATGTCCATCCATAACTTCCTCTATTATCGTAGGGACTGGTTCATTTGTCTATCTGGGTTTGGGTAGGGTGGATTTCGAGTGCCTATTAGCCTATAAAAGATTCACACCTATGCTTGGAAACTGACATCCCTTTGTTTCGAATCCCGTTAATCGATGGAACGGTCCGGTTGTTGATCGATGTCCAGCTCTTCAAACGATTCTACGGATTATTGAGGTACCGTCGATCGGTGGTTAACGTCGGATGTCGATCGATGGTCATTCAAAAAAGAAGGGGATTCTCACGAGTATATTCATCCTGGTGTCAAACTTATTCCACTACTTGCCAAAAATCATTATCTATGATGGCATTGGAGTGATTCTTCTGTCCAGTCTAACTTTTCCTTGATCAAGGCTTCTTGTCTCCTCACAGTTTCACTGGTCTTAACAACTTGATTCTCTAGCTTCTTCACATGGGTGTTGAGAGCTTCTATTTTAGTGTTGAGGTTGGCATAGAAATCATCACCTTTCCATTGAAATCCACGGTCACCTCCTGTTTTCCCTATAGAACTTTGTCAATCATGGCTTCCATCTTGTTCTTCTGGGTATCTGATGGGGTGTTCTGACAGTAGGCGGCTCCATAGGTTTTGTTGTTTCTGTAGGGTCTCTGCTGCTGTGATCCTTGGTTGTAGCTACTACTCTGGCCAGTGTTATAAGAGTTTATGTTGTTCTGGTTCCCATATCTCTAGAATTTCTTTCCACCAACAGTTCACATCCTCTTCTTCACCTTTCTCATTGTCAGATCCTATAGCTTCTACACCTTCTATGAAGCTAACTTGCTTCTTCAGAAACCTTTGAACAATATCTAATTTGGCTTTTACTTCTTCCATCTGATCCTTGGTAAGTGTAGGGACTGATTTCTTCCTCTGTTTTTGGTGATGTTACTGGCTGCCAAATTCTCTATCAATCTGGTACCCACTTATGGACTCCAAGTGCAGAAGTTTCCCTCACTGGTTGTGTCTAAATCCATTTGGTATGACAGATCAATACCTCTGAAGAAAGAGCTGAGAAGTTTCACTTCATTGAATCCATGGTGTGGACAATCTCTTTGGTAGGATTTGAATTTAATCCAAGAGTTTCTGAAAGACTCTGCATGCTCCTATCTGAATGTAGAAATTCTGCTCCTCAAATCCTCAACTCTGGCATCATCAAATAAATTACGTAGGAAGGTGTTTTTGATGTCTACCCAGGATGTAAGAGCTCATGGTGGTGTCTGCTTAAGCTATTATGAAGCATCTCCAGCAAGCTAATACTTGAATAGTTTGCATATAAGGTAATCCTCAGGGACTCCATTAGCCTTGATGGCAGACACAAGATCTGCAATCGCTCCAACTGATCCACAAGATTCTCATGAGAATGACCATGATTTTTTCTGTGCCACAAGTGTGAAACTGGAAAGATGGAGGACGAATAGCAGATCGGTTGGCATAGAATTGATCTGGACGATCGTAGTCAGCCAACGTTCTAGGTTGAACAGCCTAGGCTTCAGCTCCAGGTTGAGCTACATCAGCTTCTTCTGGTTCAGGGATTACAATCCCATGATCATCAATTCTCTGACCTGTTGCATTACCCAAATGACCATCGAGGTCATACAAGTCCCCTCTCTCATTCTTAGTGACAATCAGCATCGTAACCATCTCTGCTCTAGAATCACCATCGATCGATATCTCGGTATTGGTGTTGACCAATTTCGGCAGGTGAGTTGGTGAAGAAGTGTTGGCGTCGATCATTGCTTGTCGCTTCTCCTTCTGGATGCTGGGTCTGAGAAAATTATGTTTTTTCGTTATTGCTTCTGGTACTACTAGGGCATGCACATGAAAGAAAAAAAAATTGTAAGTAAACCAAAAAGAAAACCTAGACAAAACTTGCAAAACAAATCTAATGGTGATCCTTGCTCCCCAGCAACAGCGCCAAATTTTATACGTGCTCAAATTACCCTAGAGCTATTGATTACTCTCTCAAATAAGAGGTTCAGTTGTAGTACTTATGGATCAAATCCACAGAGATCTAGGGCACACAATAGATTTGATAATGAACTTATTTAAGTTAGGGAATTAATAATACTTTAAAATAAGTAAATAAGGCAATAGTTTGTAGTAAACAAATAAGGAAAATAGCTAGATCTAGGGTTTTCAATTAGTGAATTATAATGGATAGAAGCCAAGGGGTTTTCAATCATAGCACATGAATTCAATTAGTAAAGATATTAATAGTTATATATATATATATATATATATATATATATATATATCTTATGGCTTGAGTCTACAATGTTCTTGTGCAAACTCGGAATGACCGTCGATCGATAATACGCTAACTGCATCGATCGATGGCATTCTTAGTCAAGCATTAAACGATAAGATTCGACTGGTTCACTTAGAATCACTAGACCATTCAATTGATTTTCCTTAGCAATTTAAGCTCAGCAGGATTTATTCAGGTAATGATCTTACTCGCGCAGTTTTCAATTATCCTAAGATAAGGGTTCTAGTTAGTTACTCAAGAACACAAGCAATAAGTACAATTATATTGATAGACTTAATAATCACCCTATCAATTCTATTGTTTGGCTAATCCAATAAAACCTTTAATAAACACTAAATCTAACAAGGTGCCTACTCAGATATAGCTAAGAAGAACATAATCATAAACTTGAAATAATGCATAAGATAAAGAATATGGATAGAAAGTGGGGTTCCAATACAAAGCTCGAAGAAGTCTTGATATTCTCCCCAAAAACCCTAAAGTACTATGTTATTTTATAAAAAGTATGAAAGCTTGCAAAAGTCGTTGTTTGAATAAAACACAAGCAAATACCATATGAACTACGTAAAAACACATCTATGGGCAATCTTGTAATTTCACTGACTTGGGCTTCAAGATGGCTACTTTATGAGTTGGGCTTCTGCGCGTCGAACGTCGATCAACAGAAAGAGTGTGTCGTCGATCGACGCAATACTCTGTCTCAACTCATACTTTGCTGAATTTTACTAGCTACAAATTTCCCCTCTCTCTCTCAGCTCCAAAAAGACTTAAAATCTCTACAATACTCCATGAATGTACCTGGACCTTATATGACTCTAAAAAACATCCTAAACACATATAATAGACTCCAAATATGGCCTATAACATGGTCTAAAAGGGTATATTATGGGACTTATCAAGTTCCTTGTCAAAATGGGAGTAGGACGTGAACTCGTCTACTAAACAAGATTTTAAAGCATGAGCCATTGAGTTGACTTGGTTTAGTGATTTAGTGTACGGGCGCATGGTCTGAACGACTTCATTGCCTGATTGGAGATATATAACTTGGATAATGAATGAGAATCCCTGGTCCGATATAGGTGCATGGCCTGGATCAGTTTGTATATTCGTCGGTATTCCCCATGATGTTGTGGCCTGAACCAACACACATGCTTCAGTGGTCATGTGTTTATTCTGGGAGACAGTTTTCGTGTGGACCCGGTTGTAATCATGCCAATGATAGAAGTCCTCTTTCTTCTAGCTGTACTTTGGGATTCGGATGGCCTGCACATGGACATTCTAATCTTCGAGCAGAAGAGGCACTTATTGGGTCTGAAAACTTGTGATGCCTTCGTTCCTGATGAAGATAACTCAAATGCGGGCAGAACCACTAGCGTTGCTCGTTTATGGGTTGCACATGAATATATTATCAAACCAACCAATCTTTAGAAGACACTAGATTCTGGAAGCAGGTCTAGGACTTTGGATATTTGGGTCGGGTTCGGGTAGGATCCGATCGGGTTTGGGTCTTTCGGATAAATGAAATATGTACCCAATAGGTACTTTATAGATTTTGGTTTGGGTTTCGGATCGGGTACCACCGGTTTGGGTCAGTTAATAATATCATCAGCATACACAAGGATATCGGCCTACAATAACTATTCATTATCAGATTTTGGGCCGGGTCTGGTTCGGGTAGGATCCGATCGGGTCGGGGTCTTCGGATAAATGAAATCTATACTCAATAGGTACTTAATAGATTTTGGTTCGGGTTTCAGATCGGGTACCACTGGTCTGGGTCGGTTCCGGATTCCCGTTTATTATGTGAATGATATATATATTTACGAAATAAGATAATTTACATATATATATATATATATTTTTATTATTATTTTAAAGAAAAAATGAATTGAAATCGTATATATATTAATAATGTGTAGATAAATACAAAGACGTCGAACTAGCCTAGTGGTATTACACTTGTCTTTTCAGCCATCCAACCTGGGTTCGACCCTTAGAAGATACAAATTTATTCTTTTAAAGCATAGAATTCGGTTTCAATAGGTACCCGTTCGGTTCAGGGTAAAAACCGAAACTGAATAGATACCTGTGGATAATCACCACTGATACCCCTCGGATAAATTATCTAGGACTGAAACCGAACCAAACCGGTCCATTTCGGGTCGGATTCGGTTCGGGTAAACAGTTCTGGTTAAACATCCCAGCCCTAGCTGAAGGTAGGACTAATTTACTGCATACAATCAAATTGAGTTTGTGGGACTCTCTTTTCATATTGGACGATGCTCCTGCCTCTGTCCCTACTGCTTGACCGTTCCAGCCTCAATTTTTTATTTCTATGATTTTCCATTTGTTAGAATTTCTATCTCGGTTTCAACCTTGGTGTACCATAGCTACACAAGGCTTTACTTCGAACTGTGACTTTTGCTTGCATTTCTTAAGGAACTTATGAATTTATTATCGAGTGGAGGAGTAGATAGGTCAAGATCAAAGGTTCTGACAAGAAGCATCTTGGCGAGTCTTCTTGCTGGTTACACTTATTGTGTTTAGCATATTTCTTGCTCCTTGAGGTTTTGATGTTGTAGCTTCTTGCCTTGTCTTAGGATTCTACCTTAACCTGTGGAAAGGGGACCTTAAGCATGTGTCGTTGTTGAGTCTTGCTTGAAGTCTACCTGCTACTGGATAGAAATGAGAAAATACTTACTTCTTTTTCATAGAGTAGTATTTGATGGCAGAGATTTTCTAGGACATGTTGTCCTGCTGCCTAATCATATGGCCGTCTCATCCAGATACCCTGAGGTAATCTGCTAGATTATATGACGTGTTGACCTGATACCCGGAGGTGACCTAGACGATTCTTGGTAGCCAGAGGTAATATCTTGGACAAGTGATCCTGATATCCGGAAATAATCTGATCGATTTTAAGACATGTTTTCTTGGTATTTGAGGAAACCTAATTGGTTCTTGGTACTTGGAGGTGATCTCCTGAACATATCGTTCTATTGTCTTCAGTGAACAATAGTGTCCTTGATGGATATATAAGGTGGGAACTTTCATTAAACACTGCCATTGATTCTTTCCCATTCTCAACTGTGTATCACTTTATAATCTGCCCCCCTAGGTAGGCCACTATCAATGCTTAGATGACCTTATATCCTGCTACCCAGAGGTGTCGTAAAGTTTAAGAATATTTCATTATAAAACCCTGGAGTTTTGGGATATGTTCTCCTATATTAGGAGGCCTAAGGACATTTTTGCATGGAACTTGGAGGTTGCAAGGAATTTTGTCCAGGAACCCGAAGGTTGTATGGACATTCGTCCTAGAACCCGAAATTTGTATGGAATTTTGTCCTAAAACCCCGCGGTTGTATGGACTTTCGTTCTAGAACCCGGAGGTTTTACGATGTATCCCTTTGAGACTCAGAGGTCGTAGGGTGTATCCTTTCATTTAATCCCAAATTTTTAGAAGATTGTATTGAACTCTGCCCCCATGAGTAAGCTGTTCTTAACTGTATACGACATTGCACTCTGCCCACGAAGGTAATCCACCATCAATGTCGGTTTCAATGTTGCACTCTGCCACTCGGAAGTAAGCCACTATCAACATTGGTTTAGACGTTGCAGTCTAGCACTCGGAAGTAGGCCACTATCAACATCTTTTTAGATGTTGTACTCTTCGAATCGAATGTAGGCCACTATCAACGTCTTAAGGTGTTGCACTCTGCTTCCTGTAGGAAAGCCACGGTCAGACTTTTATCTCGTGCTGGTGTGACTTCGACTCTTATGAGGGTTAGGCAATCACCAGTCTTACCAATCGGTTAGGCTTTCTAGACGTTTCACTCTGCCACTCAGAAGTAGGCCACAATCAACGTCTTAAGGTGCTGCACTCTACTTTCTGCCTGAAAGCCAATGTCAGACTTTTATCTCGTGCTGGTGTGACTTCAATCCTGACGAGGGTTAGGCAATCGCCAGTCTTACCGATTGATTCTGGTGTGAATCTACATGGGGCGGTGATTCAAGCACCAGTCTTACTGCTTTCCACGTCTAGATAAGCAGGGAATCAGGGTGCTCCCGTGGTATGTACTTTGCACATCTTGCTCCCTGTATAAACCTAAGGTTTGTTTACAGTACTTTGCAAGCGTACTTCATGCTTCCTATGTTCTATCTAGCACTTCACAAATTGACGTAGGTATATGCACATTTCGTACGAAGGATTCCGGCATATGGTTTGGCACAGAGCCTTTATGCAAGAACTATTCATGCTTTTGTCGTATACCTTTTGCATTGTTTTTGTGGATGTCCCACTTATATGCAACGGTGTAGATTTTCTCTATGTACTAACTTTGTGCTTGGATACAGTACTCTGCAATTCTATTTATGCTTCTTGCGTTGTCGTAGAGATTGGCATGTTTCTTATGATGCTCCATGCGTAAGAGTAAGCATATATGCTTCTTATGCAGTACTTTGCATGTTATGTAATATGCTCCCTGCTTAAGAATAAGCGTGTAAGCTTCTCATGCAGTACTTTGCATTATATGTAATATGTAACTCTGCCATAGTAATGATATCAGTAACTCTGCCATAGTAAGATACCAAATCAACCACTTATGATGTATATGTAGCACTAGATCTACAAACTGCGGTAGCATCATAGTAAACTCCAGAATTCTGACTTTTCCTATCAACTGATGTTGTGCGAAACCTCTGCCCATTAACTATAAAGCATGTGTATGACATTGCAGAATAACGTGGTCCATAAGCTAACCACTTGAGTGTTTCTTCGTGTTATTTAGAATCAAGAGGGACTCATAAAGTAAAAAAAAAGTATATAAACATGTATACCATAGTACCATAACAAGAGAACGGTAACTTCTCATCACACACATGTTCGTTTAGCCAAGTTGAAAAAATCTTTGTATGCATACGCCATAAGATTGATGCATCTCGCCAACATATGTCATTTGTGTCTTGTAATACTAGAGATGCTCATTGTGCAAAATAAATAAATCAAATTTTCAGTCATGAATATAAATGTGCATATAAAGATCAAATAAAAGAATATGTTACTTACTCTACATAAGGTTCTACGAGAGCCCGGTTTTGAATGATAGCAAGATGTGTTATTTTCTTCTCCATTTCAGTGAGTGTAATTGAGGTGCCGGTGGATATTGAACGCCCCTCTAATAGAGATGTTCTCATACTCCATGTTTCTTTAAATTTTATCTTCTACATTTGTTGTCTTCTTCAGAAATTCACTGCAAAACCTGATACATTCCTCAGCTAGATATGACTCAGCGATGCACCCCTCTGGTGTTGCAGCATTTCTGACGAAGTCTTTGAGTACTTTCATGTACCTGAAGAAATGTGAGTAAATATAGATTAGCTAATGAATACTAACAATGAAATAAGTCAAATAGACCATGATAGTACCTCTCAAATGGGTACATCCATCTAAAAGGACTGGTGTCCATCAAGTCAGGCTTCCCTTCCGAGATGCACAGTTAAATGGACCACAATATTAAAGAAACTTGGAAGAAACAAATTTCAAACAAGCAAAGAGTCTCTACAATCTTTGCTTCAATGACCAAAAGCTGCTCCTTGTCGATCACTCTCTGACACGACAAATTAAAGAATGTGCATAGCCATGTAATTGCTAGCCTAGGTCCTTTAGGTAACAACCCTTTAAAAGCAATCAGAAGAAGTTGTTGCATTAAGACATGATAGTCATGTGATTTCAGACCTGTGACTTTATAGTCATCTAGCGAAACACCTCTAGAAATGTTTGAACAATATCCATCCGGACCTTTGAAGTCAAATAGACTCCGGGAAAATACATTCTTCTCTGTCTTGGACAATGACCACGGTGCTGGAGGAAGATATGTTCTCTTTCCCTGGATTTTAGGGTGCAAATCCTGCCTAATACCAAGATCCTCTAGATCTTTACGAGCCGGAAGACCATCCTTTGATTTCCCACAGTCCAACAGTGTCGAAACTAAACTAGCTGCCACATTTATCTCAACATGCACTACATCTAAGTTGTGCCTCACTGGGAGTTCCTAATCATAACAGAAAAAAAATATAAAAAACCTCATCTAAGTTAAACAAAATACAGTAATAATAGAAAGATATAAGCAAATGAAAGTAGCATCTTACCGCCCAATAAGGTAGCTTGAAAAAGATGATCTCTTCTTCCATCTAGATAACTCATCCTCATATACTTTGAATTCTTCATCTTCCACTTCCTTTTCCTCTGATTCACTGGATAAACCATCAGTATCAGATCCTATATCTGTACAGACCACCCTTTTCCTCTTACTTCCAGATCGTTTAGCATTTCCAAACTCATTCTTGAAATTTCTTAGGTTTTGAGATATTTCACGCCCGGTTAAAGTCCTTCCCCTTCTCCCTTGTTTAGCCTTTCCATCAAACCACTTCTTCTCCACGAAAACTATGAGCTGGTGGCATACCCTTTTTGTGGCACATGTACACATGTTTTCTGTTAAACTTTAGCCACATACTATCAGTATTCTTTCCACATAAAGGACACCCACATTCTTCCCTTTACTTTACCGCCTGCAAGATTCCCATAAGCTGGGAAATCACTGATCGTCCAAAGCAGCATCGCCTTAGAGTAAACGTTGATCAATTCACTGCGTCGTACACTAACTCTCCAATACTCCACATATAGTTTAGATCTTCAATGAGGGGTTCTAAGTACACATCTATACTATTAACAGGCTGTTGTGGACCGGGAATCAACAACAAAAGCATGATGTTCTCCTTCTTCATGCATAAATCAGGTGGCAAGTTATAGTTGACTAACAAAACTGGACAGCAATTGTACATCGTATTCTTCATATTGAATGGATTAAATCCGTCAGTTGAAAGTCCAAGTCTGATGTTCCTTTCTTCAGTGGCAAAGGTAAGGTATTTGGCATTCATCTGATCCCATGTAACTGAATCAACAGGGTGTCGAAGTTTTCCATCAGTGCTTTTGTTGCTGAAGTGCCACCATAAATCCTTAGCCATTTCCTCGGACCGGTACATTCTCTTCAATCTTGGGATTATTGGAAAGTACCTTAACACTTTCTGTAGGACTCCTTTCTTCTTTTCACTAGTGTGGATATTAGTCTTCCATCTTGAAGCCTTGCATTTAGGACAGGGCTCAAGCTTCTTCAACCTCTTTTTCAGAATAGGAAGCAGTCACTGACACATGCATGAATCTTCTCGTAACTCATATCAAATGACTTCAAAAAAATTTAACCTCATACAGTGAAGTGTGTAGCACATTCTCCTTTGGTAACATCTCCGGCAATGTCTCTAGCAGATCATTGAAGATCTTGTCAGACCACCCATTATG
Organism: Moricandia arvensis; assembly: GCA_905132765.1. Classification (NCBI taxonomy): domain Eukaryota; kingdom Viridiplantae; phylum Streptophyta; class Magnoliopsida; order Brassicales; family Brassicaceae; genus Moricandia; species Moricandia arvensis. The sequence goes on from CAJHQP010002420.1 coordinate 18,674, forward strand.
AATCTTCAATCTAAATAATGATACAATAGCCGATAACTTGCTATGGTTTGCACAGCTCGGATACAATGGTGTTTCAGCATCAGTTAGCTTTGCCAAAAACTCATCTTCTTTCTTGCTGTCTCCCTCTGCCATCTCAGACAAATCCCCCATACCAGCTAACACTTCATCAAAACACTTGGAAGCTCTGTATAACCCCTCCCCCTCCCCCTGAAGATCTCATCATTCCATTGATGAACTCTGCCTTATCTGCAACCCCTGAGTTGAAGTCTCCCCTGAGTTGAAGTCTCCGTGTAGGTACCAATCAGTCCGCATCTTATAAGTCTCCTCCATTCCCCTAGTAACGAGATGGTCAACTACCACACTTCCTGAGTGAAGATCTATATTACGACAGTCACTGCAAGGACAAACAATCATATCAATCCCTCTCGAAGCTGCAGCCACATCTCGTACAAAATTTGAAGCCCCTCTGTCATAAGCAGGATCAACTCTACAGTTCAGAATCAAAAGGAAAAGCAAATAAACAAGTTAATTAAGTCTCAAAACACCTACTGAAAACTAACATATATGATTCAATTCATTACCTGCTAAGATGCACCCATGCTTTGTCCACCATTGTATCCTCTAAGCTGAATTGAAACTTTTACTAACATAAAGGAATCAATTCAAAGAAAACAACTATGAAATCGATGTCAATCATGTAAAAGCAAACATGAAATCGAACATGCAACTACGAAATTGATGTCAATCATGTCAAATCAAACACGTAATCAAAAATGCAAATATGAAATTGAAACCCTAGAGTCTTAATCAGACACGATACAACTACGAAATAGAAAGAATAGAAGAAGTACGCTCGATTAACAGAAATCAAAGAAAGGATACATAAGCTCGAATTGAGTTCAATACCTAGTCAGACCTTGCAATTGAAGCAAGATTGCCTTTGGTGATGGAAATGGCGATGAATTTACGGTTGGGATAAGGTAATTAGGGTTTCAGATTTGTAGAATCGATCACACTTTTGTTAGGGTTCTAAGAGAAAAGGGGGAAATGAGAGATATGAGAGAGGGGAAACAATATCGAAGAAGGAAAAATGAGAGATGAGAGTCACGAAAAATTAGATTTTAGCTTCCCGCTTACCAAAACTTTACCATAGAGTTAATCTAGTGTTGTTATAGAGTATATTAATTTATACGGATCTACGATAGCATATCAGTAAAACGGGCTATCGTAATGTGCTATCAATGTGAAACTTATTTTGTAGTGAATTACTAATCAGATGTCTAAAATCATGGGATTCCAACTCTTGTATGTGAATTCAAGAAGAATGTAGACTGATACCAATGGTTGAGTGTCAATCGAAACTTCTTACGAAAAGCATTAACGTACAGAACGATATGGCTCAACTAAACCCTAGACCAACTGTCGTATACGCGTAGGTATCTAATCCAGTAGAGTTTGGGTTTAGTTAATTGACTGCACTCTCGTGCCTCTCAATTTTCCTATGATTCTAGATTCAAATAATCAGTCACACTCTCGTGCTTTTCCAACTACTCTAGATCCTAGTATTACAAGATACCCATCTGTAGAAATCAGTGACAACCCTAGAAATCCTATGATTATTAGTTTGACATTAAGAACACTAAATCCCTAAACCTAACATGAGAATTACTCAGACATGGAAGCAAGACACAAATCATAGTCTGAATAAATAATAGATAAAGAAATCATTGATAAAACCAAATGAGTTCCACTCAATTTCTCAAGGAGAATTGATCTTCTCTCTAAAACTATAACAATAAATTAAAGAAAGTGTAGAAAGCGTAGCCGTGAACAATGGCTTAGAAAACTATTAAAACTAGGTTAAAGTCGGTCATGGGCATTCTGGTAACTTGTGGTGACTTATGGGCCTTTGTCAGTCTTGGAATAGACTCAGCCTGTCTTCTGGAATCAGTGTTGATCGACACCAAGAGGTCTGTATCGATCGACACTCCTTCTAAACCTCGATAGCTTCCTCTCGCGAGGGAGGCGTACTACTCTTCAGTAAAACATGCATAACTTTATATCTACTGTCAGATGGAACTCAAACCAGTGGAATTGGAAAGCTAACTCAAATCTCTATCATGTTTCAAAATGTGAGCTCAATCGCACTATGGGAAGGTCTCCATCCATAGTTACACTTCTGCTGCATCTGTGCAGTTCTGCACCTCAAAAAGCTCCAAAGTTCTCCAAAACATACATGAACCTGAAAACACTCTAAAACAGACTCCAAACACTTATAATAGTATCTAAAATCACATATACTATGGGTGAAAACTGGTAAACTCCATAGTATATCATGATCCAAATTGCTCCCATTGATTTTGTGGTCGATTTGTTGTACGCGGTTAGTGAATGTTTAGTGAAACTGATTTGAGGATTAACCATCCTTAGTTTCTCCAATTTTTTCTTGTATATCACATTTTTCGAGCGTCCGGTGCTATTAAGGCTTCAGAAATTTAACGTCGGCCAACATAAGCTCGAGGACTAGGGTGTCGTAGTGTGGTAAGTCCACTTTGTTTTCATCATGATAACCGAACGCATTTTTTCATATTTTACTTGGTGTCAGCCATCATTGGTAGGTACTATGTCGATTCTTAGTGAGCTTGTTCCGCAATTTTTCACGTTTAGAAACCTTTGACTCTTCGACTTCGGGATATGCTTATTACTTTTGGGGGCTACATTCTTTTTGGGCCCTTTGACTAGCCCAATCCAAATCTCACTATTCTTGAGCCATAGTTTTGGATCGGGTCTGGAGCGGGTAGAAAATTCGGCTCCAACAAGAAGTACTCAAAGTCTCAAACCAGATATAGAAAACAACTTTTTGACCTTAAGAATAAAAGGCAGATTTGCATAATTTGAAGAGGATTTTATGTAAATTTGACAAAACATATGTGAGACCCAAAACTTGTATAGTCAACATTTATATTACCCACCTATAAAAGAACCATAATTGATGGTTTGATCACACAAAAGAACGAATAATCAGAAAGATGCAAAAATAATTTTTAAAATATATTTTTATTGATCATTCGCATTAAGCGTACAAGAGATTGACCCGTTCAGATGGGTTCTTCAAGATAGCAAAAAAAGGCAGCAAGATCTTCTAACTCAGTTTGCTAGACTAACCACCTAGAGTCTAAGTTCTTTAATGCTAAGTCGTAGCTCGTAAATCCGAATCTAAAGTAATATGCTAAAATTCTAAGAGATAAGAATTGTTCCTGTTTGGTCTTGACCTTCGACTTATATAAGTGATGTAGGTTGGCCATCTTCATGATTTTCTCGACGATTCATGTCTTCTCCTTTTTTCTTTCTTATTTTCTCTTTTCTTATGATAATTTCATTTATCCGTTTTAAAATTTTTTGTGATTATGCTCTCAAATTTTTTTTTTCTTCCAACCCTTTCATTTAACGGTTGTTCCTATTTTGTAAAGGCTGTCCGATTTTTTCTATTTTGTAATATCTGATTACAAAGTTTAGAAGACTTTCTCAAATTTGCTAAGGAAATTATACAAAATGGTCAATTGCAAAACTAACATATGCATTGGATAGCAGACTTCTGAAGTCTCAGTTACAAAACAAATCTAAAATTTTGAAAATCAAATGAATTATTCGTAGATCCGATAACAGTGGTATTTTGTACAACATGAACCACCATATTTTTCTTAGAGCCTCCCTAATTCTGAAATCTCTTTTGGCTGCATATGAGAAAGGATGTGAAAATGATTTTTGGGCGATGCACCATATGCAAATTTCCAAATCACAAGCGCAACCACTAGGTAAGTACCATCCTTTGCCTATACCTTCTTAAACATGGGCTAATATCTCGATGGACTTTGTGCTAGGTTTTCCTAGAACTAGGAAAGGTAGATATTCAATCTTTGTTGTGGTCTATAGGTTTTCAAAAATGGCTCATTTCATTGCTTGTCATAAAATGAATTATGTTTCTTTAGTTTTTGAACTATTCTTTAGAAAGGTTTTACTTGCGTTGCATGCCTAAGAAGATTTTTTTGGATAGGGACACCAACTTTCTTAGTCACTTTTTAGAGAACATTTTGGTCAAAACTAGGAACTAAGCTTATTTTTTCTATTACTTGTCATTCGGAAACTGATGACTCATTGTATGCTCTCTTGAGTTATGTGGTTAAAAAGGTATTGGGAAACATTATCTTCCCCATGTTTCATTTGCTTACAATTATTAATTTCATGTGGCAACAAAGTTTTCTCATTTGTTAACACAATGGTTTTATTTATTTTATTCTATAACAAGAACCACAATCTTTTGCTTAGATCCTTCTCAGTTCGGAAATCGCTCTCGACATATAACCCAGTCTAACCATTTAAAAACTTTTCCTTCCAAACAAAAACCAATGAGACCAAAGTTCAGCTCATCACCATATCATCCCAATGTGAAAAAATGTTCAGCATCACTCATAAGGCTAAGTTCCATCAAAGAAAGCATTTCCACTTTATTTAGCATGCTATCGCGACTTGCCAAATCCAATTTCTCAGGTCAATAACCTATTGAATGTGGATCGCAGTTTTGTTCCAATTGTGAGCTATGTACGTGAAATTGTGTTGTTGATCACTCTGGAAGCCATTGGTGTACAACCTATCGATTGATGTATCACCATCTTCCCAATCATTGTCAACAATGAATACAACTTTGAATTCACCGCCAACATATGTGTATCCAAAGACCGCAACGTCCACATGGCGCCTCAGGATCGTCACTCATGTAAGTGTGAGCCGCACAAGATTCCCTACTGGTATGGTTTGACTATGATACCAATTGTAATACTCCAACTGCCCCGCCAAATGGTCCCCATGCAACGTCCACATTACGCCTCAGGATCGTCACTCATGTTAGTGTGAGCCATACAAGATTTCATACTATTCTGGGTTTGACTATGATACCAATTGTAGTGCTCCGACTGCCCCGCGAATTGGTCCCCATGCTCGCTCACTTATCTTGTGGGTATTACAACCTACCGGATGGTATGTACTTTAATATTTAGAGGCTCGGTATACTTTTTTATTGACACTACAATGATGCATGCATAACCAAGGGTGATGAGTTGGATGAGTCATTGCTTGAACAGGAAGGACAAGTACCTAAAGGAGATGGACAAATGACTCGAGAAATTACCAAGAGGATTCGTGAAGAGATTGTAGCCTTTGTGAGAAAGATGTGTGGACCATAAGGAAGAAAGGAAAAAAAGACGCAAAGAAAACTTGCTTGAATTTTTGTTTCGGCCTTAGAAGAAAAGCAACAATCAAATGATGAAGAAACTAGGCAGACTTCTCTTTTGAGCCGATTATTCTCTTGGGCAATCCAGAAACCCACCCGAAGATCCAACAATCGACCGAATCATCCATTTACCTTAGTAGTTTGATCGACTGAGTGAAGCAAGTAGGCTAAGGTTTGATCTTCGATCAAAGCGCGTTTTTCCTAACAAAACCGAGTGTATCGTCTGAGTTTTCGATCAAGTCTTTAGTTTAATTCCTTGTTTTACTTTTCTACATTGTCTTATATAGAAAATGCTTTGGTACTTCTTTAGAGAACAACTTTTGATAATTTTCTAAATAATCTGAGTGCAAACTCTTTTGTTCCTTCGTGAACAACCTTTAATTGGTGGTGTGTCATATCTAGTAATCGACTCGAATGAGTTTGTTTTGTAATATCCAAAGGAGTCCATTATAGGGTAAATCAGAAAACCATCTGCATCTTCTGTTTGACCTTTTGATCTGCACATCCTTCTCGTCGATGCTAGTAGCCGGTCGACAAAGGATTTATCCATCAACCATCTAAGAAAGTGCATTTCCATGGGCCAAGTACTGTTACGGGGTATCCGATCGCGCTTGTTATGTGGTATCCAACCATCTAACAGAGCCACTTGGTTGCTTAGAAAAAAATAAAAGAATCAAAAAGAAAAGAATCAAAGAAAAAGAGAAAAAAATCAAGGATAAATCTGATTTTAAGTTTTTCAATCGGTTCCTAAGAAAATCTATCAACTATATATCTTAAACTCGTCTCTCTTATGTCATTTTGAAGCTTGGCCACAGATTTGATTGATTTTTTTTTCTTTTGGAACATTTGAAGGCATCTTGTTACTAAATACTTGGTGAGAGATGGTTTTCTTTAGAGAAATTACTTATAATGACTCTAATCATACATGAAATTTAATAGAATAATTCATAGACTTTTGTAGTTACTAGACTAAATCAGATGACTAATGAAAGTACTAAAAACTCACCCTTCCCTTTCATATTCATAAGTATGCGATTAAAATAAGTTATTAGGTAAATGTTTTATTTGTTCCCCAAAAAATCTGCCTTTCTCAATACCTCTCTTCTTCAAAGGCGATGCCGACAAAGAAGGCTGATTCTCTTCACTTCCATCTCCGGTGAATACTCCTCCAACACGGCCTCCTTCCGTTTCGTCATCCCGACCCCAGCTCTCCATCGTCTCTATCATAGAAGAAGAACCCTAAATCCGATTTCACCTTTTGTCGAATCCGCCTTTCAATCAAAGAAAATTGAACTTGTATTTCCTAAGTAAATGTAATTCTAAGTTGTTATTACATCTACTTATCATTTATTTTTGATTGAAAGTTGTATTTCAAAAACCCTAAATCCCAATAGATTTATTTTTTTAAATTAATGCTAGCGCTGAATGCAAGGAATAACTACTTAATCTACTGTTCAGATCAACTTCTAGTCGAGTTAAAGTCTCCGAATTTTCCCTTCTAATCATGTGCAGGTAAGTAGGTAATTCCTCGTATCCACTCTTCGATGAACCCATTACGATATCTCTAGAAACCAGACGTGTACGATGAGATTTCCAATAATCAATCTGAGATATACGATAAACATCAACCCATTTAAAAGGAAGTAAGCTCTGATAAGACAGAAACTTTGATGCAAAATTTTAGTATAATAATCTTAATGTCAAAGCTCATGTTCATATCACTAGCAACATGACGTGGAAAAATTGTTATATCAACCCCACCAATATAGTTTGTGTAGTAGCTTGTCGGGAACGAGACAGGCGCTTTGTTATGGAGCAGGAATATTCAGCTACATATACTCGGATTGTAAACTTTGAAGATTCACCTACTGGTACTTTAAGCTTCCACGTATAACATTTTACCCAACCTTTTACAAACAACAGCTTGCGCGTAGATTTATCCACATCAAAATCGAAATGCTGGACAACTGAACAAATCTTCAGATGTGTCTCCAATGCATATTTTGAATCAAAACTCTGTCCAACGTCAAATTTTAATGTGCTCAAGTCGAACCTATTATGTGGAGAATCTATTTCTTGTGTCTTTAGAACTGTGGCAGAACTCATCTTTGTAGAAGATCTGTGAACCTCTTCTACGTAGTCTGGTGGAAGCCCATGTGACGTAAAGTTTTCGTCACCAAAAGTTCCTCCATCAGAGACGTTCCTCCATCAGAATCGCCGCAGTAATCAACACCATCTTCATTTGTATCTTCATATTCTGCAGACAATGGGTCATCTTCTTGCAGTTTTTCTTTCGGATTTGCAGTAGCTTCTTCAACCTTGATTTTCTTCACCTTGAACTCAACACATATTCTAACGTTTTCAACTTTCTGAAGACACAAAAATCTATGAAACTGCCAATCATTTCTAACTTTCACAGGAGGTGTATCGAGATTTTTCTTGAACAGATTAAGTTTCGGCAAAAGGTATGTCAGCTCCAAATCGTGTTCTGCGAAACCAACTCCATAATCCTCATATATGATTTTCACAGAAACTTCATATCTAGTTTCCTCATTATTTGCAAATAATTTACTATCTTGATTATTTTTCACTTCAAATAATTACATCTTTCTTTCAAATTTCCACTTTCCATAGATAAGAATAATGTGATCCATGTTTCTCAAAGCAATAAGGATTGCAACAAGTGATTAAACTACAATGAAAAGAGACACCTTGATAAGGAAGAAAAGAGGGATGAAAGAGATGACGACAGTTACAAAAGTTATACCTAATTATGATCTTAATTACATTAAAAATAAACCAGATTCAAAATTAAGGTAAACCGGATTAGATTCAACATTAAATTAAGTTTGGTTTACACAAACCCAAATTTCCGTTAAAAACTGCCACAACATAAATTAATAAGTTTGCCACAACATAAGATAATAAATCTGCCACAAATTTAAGTCGGATAGGTAACTCTACCATAAAAAATAAGTCAAACATAAGAAAATAAGTTGAACACAAAAATCTACCATTTATAACAAATGTACTATCTCATTCTCGAGATATATCCCTAAAAATCATTTTTATTTATATCAGACAATTAATTTTGGCGTGAAAACAAATCTGACTTTTATACTGACACAACTTTATTGGTGGACTTTTTTTACTAACCATATTTTATAAACAAACTTATTATTCAATAGATTTATTCTTTTGAAAATAAATCTGCCAATGAAAAAATGCTAAGTGCACTTTGGTAATTTTGTTGTTATGACTATAGGTAACGAAATTTCGACCCAAAAAAAAACATTTTAATAATTTATGAAAAATATTAGTCATTCTAGTAACAACAGAATTAATTTGTGTCATTTAAGTAAACTTCCCTTTTCTTTATTTCAACATGTTTGTTAAGTGATTTCAGGTGTTAAAGGACACTGATCCACATGGAAACAACTAACCAAATATTAACACTCAAACTGGAGATCAGCAATTGTAGGCTTATTTGCTGAAATGAAGAAGAGGATGAACTTGAAAGCATCCACCAACAGATTGATGAAGTCCAAGGCAAACCAAAACTGTCTATGCAAACCAGATATGATCTAGCGGAAGAGTACTATAGTCTAGGCAATCACTCATCTAATGGAAGGCAAAGAAGACAAGGTTGACCTAGGGAAACTCATGGACGAGCAGAAGAAGAGTTATGAGGTCTAAAGCTGAAACTTACATCATTCCATGGAAAGAACGATCTAGATGCATATCTTGAGTAGGAAAAAAAGGTTGAGCTTGTGCTTGAGTGCTGATACTACAGTGAGTAAAACAAAGTGAGAGTGGCAGAAACTAATTTTATAACTATGCTATCAATTGGTGGGATCAGTTGGTAAACAGTCGAAGGAGGAAAGGAGAGCAGCCTGTTGAAACTTGAACTGAACTTAAGTCCATCACTAGGAAGATGTTCATACCAAATCACTAACATTGAGTGCTTCACCAAAAGCTAAGGAGGTTGACTCAAGGATCTCAGAATGTGGAAGATTATTTCCAAGATATGAAAAACCCTATGATTAGGGATGATGTGTCTGAAGATCGTACGGAAACTATGGCTAGGTTTATGGCTGTAATCAGCCGTAATGTCCAGGACAAGCTTGACATGCAGCAGTATGTCGACCTTTAGGAGATGCTACACAAGGAAATTCTAGTAGAGAAACAACTCAGAAGGAAAGTCCCACCTAGACAATCCTTTGGAGGTTCATCTTCTCAACCCTCTTACCCAAAAAAAAAAAACAAGGTTTTCTCTAAGCCAATGTCTGAGCCTAGACCGTACGACCCAAGACAACAAAGGGAAATCTGAGGCCACTACTACCCAGACTTGATATGTGAAGTGTTTCAAATGCCAAGGGATAGGCCATTGCACAAATGAATGCTCTAGCAAGAAAACTCTGATCCTTTTGTACAATGGAGAGTATATAACTGAAGTGGAAGATGAACCTGATTCGGAGTTCTCAGGATATGAGCATGATGAACTTCCGGTCAAGGGATACTTATTGGGTGGTAGGTGATCTCTAAACTTGCAACTAAAGTCTGAAGAGCATGAACAAAGGGAGAATCTCTACCATACTTGTTGTTTTGTTTAGGGAAAAGTGTGTAGCGTTATTGTAGATGGAGGAAGCTGTGCAAAGATGGAGAATGAGTCCATGGTCAGAAATTTGGGATGAAAGAGAGCAAGTATGCGAAACCGTACAAACTTCAGTGTCTTAATGATGATGGATAGCTCAGAGTCAGCAAGCAATCTTCTCTTTTTCTTATCTTTAATGATTTTGTTTAACCCAACACTGGAGATTCCAAATGAACTAAATAATCTTTTGCAAGGGTTTGATGATTTATTCCATGAGGAAAATCCAAAGGAGTTACCACCACTTTGAGGGATTGAGAATCAAGTTGATTTTTTCCCTGGTACTTAACTACCAAGCCGACCAGCTTATATGGCTAAACCAGTGGAAGCCAAGGAGATTGAATGATAGGTGGGCGAGCTCAAGGAGAAAGAATTGATCTGAGAAAGCATGATTCCTTGTGCCATAACAGTTCTACTTTTACCCAAGAGTGGTGGAAGATGAAAATGTGTATCGTTTGTAGGGCCATCAACAGCATCACGATTAAGTATCAACATCATATTCCTAGACTTGATGATAAGCTTGATAAATTGTTTGGATCTTTCATTTTATCTAAGATTTATTTGAAAAGTGATTATCATTAAATCAGAATAAATAGAGTGATGAATGGAAAGCTCGCATTCCAAACTACACTAGAGTTGTATGAGCGGCTTGTAATGCCTTTTGCTAGTACTTTCATGAGGCTAATAAACTGAGATCATTCTTAAGTCATATTGTTGTTGTACACTTTGATGATATCCTAGTGTATGCATAAATGATCATTTGGAACATCTTCGATCGTTTCTTGAAGTGTTGAAGAGAAACATATGCTAAAAATTACACTTTTGGGACAGATAACCTAGTCTTCTTAGGTTTTGTTGTAGGTTCTGATGGAATAAGAGTTTATAAGGAGAAGGTGAAAATTATTTTGGGGTGGCCAAGTCCAACCAACGTAAGTAAAAGAAGTTTCCATGGTCTAACAGTCTTCTACCATGGTTTATCCAAGGTGAAGGAAATTCAGAACTTGAATGAGAAGCTTATTGACATACTTCCTCGTACTTTACCAGAATTTTAAAAAAAAAATCATTGAAATTGAATGTGATGTCTCTAGTATTGGTATATGTGTTGTTTTGATGCAAGAAAAGAAACCCATTGCTTTCTTCAGTGATAAAATAGGTGGAGAAAATTTAAACTACCCAACTTATGATAAGGATCTCTATACTTGGTACGGCTTTGCAATTTTGGTTAAATTATATGTGGCGTAAGAAATTTGTCATCCATTCGGATCATGGGTCTCTTAAACATCTCAAAGGCAACAAAAGTTGAACAAAAGACATGTTACGTGGGTTAAGTTTTCAAAAACATTTCTTTGTGTCATCCACTACAAGCAAGGTAAGGAAAACATTGTGGTCGATGCATTCTCTAAGCGGTATGTTCTCTTCTCCACTTTAGATGTTAAGTTGCTCGGATTTGAGGCTCAGGTGGAACATTTCTTTTGGCCGCATATGAGAAAGACGTAGAAAAAAAATTGTGGGTGATGCGCAATATGCAAACTTGCCAAATCACATGATTAACCACAAATCCGATAACATTGGTATATTTTTAATTATGTGAAAATAGTGAGAATGTTTGATGCGGATGTGTGTTTTTGAAATAGAAAAATATAATGACATTTTTGTAAGAAAATTTCATATTATAGAATAAATAAGGTAAAGGAACAAAATATAGAAAAAAAGAAAAATTTTAGTTTGGTGTTTGACCCAAAGTTTAAATAATTTTTTGAAATTTTTCTTTAAGTAAAAATATTAAATAAAAATAAACTAATACAAATTTAAATTGGTGAATACTAAAATATTTTTTTTTAAAAACTCATTATACAAGTATAACGTAGAAATTTTATTTGCAATTCAAGAATAGTTTGAAATTTAAAAAGTAAAACTACGTAATATTTTTTATATATTATATTATACTATCATCTACACAAAAATAAAATGTTAATAATTTAAAATAGGGGAAATTCCATAAAAATACCCCAACTAAATTTCATTAAACTTGTTAATACCCAAATTTTTTCGCTACCCAGTTTAATACCTCAACTAATTATTTTTCTCATTTTAATATACAAAGTTTTAAAAATCTGCTCATTTTAATACCCAAACTTTATTTACTTCAATTCAAAATTTTGATAAATTTCAAACAAAATTTTTTAAAAATATTCAAAATATAAGAGAAAATATGAAAAAAAAAATCTAATTTTATTTTAATATTTAGGGAAGAAGTTAAATAAATTATCAAGAATGAATTTTGAATGTAAGAAGATAATTTTTTTTCTATTTCAGAAAACAAACTAAATTCAATATTTATAAAATTTAAAAATTTATTACAAATTTTAATATTATAAAAAATTTAGTTACTTTTATTTTTCAAACAGAAAATAAAATTAGAACTTTTTGAGAATTTTTGTAAATTTTAAGGATTTTTTAAATTTTATTTGAAATTTATTAGTTTTTTAACTAAAATAAACAAATTTTAGGTATTAAAATGGGCATGGTTTAAAATTTTGTATATTAAAATGAGTAAAATAATTAATTAGGGTATTAAATTAGGTAGTGAAAAATTTTGAGTATTAAAAAGTTTAATGAAATTTAGTTCGGCTATTTTTATGGACTTTTTCCTTTCAATATCCGGAGAGAGTTCATCCATGGACTGCAACTCTTCTTGAAAATTAATTTGGATCTTCCCATGAGATACCTCTAAGTTAATAAATAAATAAATAAATAAAAATAATCATAATTTTGAATTTTTGTTTTTTTTTATTAAATAACATTTCGTTAAGAAAATATTTCCATACTTCAGAACGCCGGTTGGAGTCGTGATCCTTTTTAAACAACAAAACTCACATAAATCAGTTGGGTGAAAAAATGTCCAAAAATGCCAAAAAAAAAAAAAGAATCCTAATCAAAAATGAGTCGGAGAATATACATGGCTCAACGAGGATTTTCCGAGATTCAAGGTCGAATCTGCTACCAGAAAGGAGTCCTTAACAGGACATTAGTTTGACGCTCTGGGTTAGGATTCTCAGTTTGTGTTGATTATCCAGACTTTAAAAAGCTCATTTCAATTATTTTTCTAATCTTCTCCTACGAGAAACAACAATACCACACATTTGAGTGCCAATTCTCGTATCAAACATTTGATACCATAGAGATGGAAAGAGAAACATGTGTGAAAGCTGACCAATTTTTAGATCAAAGATCTACAAAGTCAGAGGAGGGCAGGACACTCATGTCGCAAATTCAAGGCTCATGCTAAGCTTATTTGCAATATTTGCAAAACCATCAAACAAAACCCAAAACCCCCTCATTTCTCCTCTTCCATTTGCCAAAAGTAGTAGCCAGCTTTTCTCAGAAAAAAAAAGAAAGAAAAGAAAAGAAAGAAAAAAAAAAGAGAAAAGAAATTAGAAACTATCATCCATAGGGTAAAAAGCCAGTAATTTCTTCAGTTTGTAAGGTTGGTTTCAGGACTCTTAAGCTACATCCTCTTTTGCCTCTTCTATGATGGACAGTTTATGCGGAAGTGACGGCCTCAGCGTCTTGTACTGTTTAAAAATAACAAAGAACACAACCATTGTTACTTTTTATAAATCTTATAAGATGATGAGAGTGTTAAAGAGTCTATTTATGTCTTTTTACCTGTTCACGAAAAGCTTTGATCTCCTCCTCTGTAAGAGCTTCCTCTTCGCCATTGTTTTCATCCCAGCCAAGCGATCTGAGAAACTTGGCTTCTTCCTCATCTGGAGTGTCTGCTGCCTCAAAGCCAATATTATTCCTTTGAGTCACTTCGAAACCACTTGTAGCCTGTGGACTTGACGGGTCACTAGCTACAAGCTCCTTTGATCTGTTGACATTTTCCTCATGGAAAGAAGAGATACAAGTGGTTGTAGAGTTAACAGGATCGGTTGGGATGTTTGTTGATGTAGTTTTCTGCTTCAGAGCACTGTAAAACGCGTTCCTGCTCTGAGTTTGAGCCAAGGAAGATTTCTTTTCAATGGTTTGTCCAGATGTCATGTTGAAGGAAGTAGTTCCCTTGTGCTCCCTTGGGCTGTTGGTACTTCTCAGAGGAGGAGATTTTGTTGATTGAGCAGTGTTAATTAGCTGGTTAGACGCAAGTCTACTGTTTGGATTACCACTAGGACTACCAGATTCTTTAATAGCAGCGGCACCATTTTCCTTAGCAGGTTTGAGAACCAACAGCTTCTTCTCTGATTTGACTTGACCACTAGGATTAGACAGGAAACTCCCGATCAGGCCAGAGGGCTGCTGATGGGCGTTTCTTGAGGGAGCAAGACAAGTTTCACCAGCCCGAACCACTGGCTTTGTCTTGGATTTATCGGAAGAACTAAGAATCTGAGAAAACCAATCAAACAGCTATTGATTGTATAAAAAGATTTAATGATAAACTGACAAGATTAACTAAGAGGGTGGGAGAGGGGGGCTTACCGAGCACTTTGGTGTTGAAGGCACAATCGGTATCAACTGCCTTGATTGCTTGATTGCCAAGTCCTCGAGTCTTTGTGTCTTCACAGATCCCTGAAAACAATGGTTATCATCTTAGACAAGGAGAAAGGTAAGTGTAGATTAACCCCCAAAGGGAGATGACGCAAATCATACTTGTTGAGTGGTAAGAGTTCTTGCTGGAGCCTGCACCAATGCTTCAGCCATGTTAAGACCAGTTGAATCCGTGCTAACAACATTAGCTTTCGGAGAAGTTAATGGTCCAGCACAAGCCTTCTCGATGACATTGGGAACCTCTGCCAGAGCTGAGGTCCAACCTTCCCCGCCAAGCAAAGCTGAGTTACCAACTGGCAAGTTCTGAACAGCTGAACTTAGGCCAGGAGATGAGGCTCGTACAAGGTCTTTCCCACCTTCAGATCCAAGTGAAGGAAAATCCTTATCAAACCCAGACCTCTGGAAGCTAGGTCCGTGAATTATACCATTTCCGTTGAAACTACTGGTACTACTACTGCCACCATTTTTCAAGCCCACTGAAAGCCCTCGGCCAGCCTGTTTCCTTGTCACCATGGAATGTGATCGTCGCAATTGGTCCTGATCCTTACCAGCTAAGATATTTCTGAGAGGGATACAAGTGTCAAGGTCCCATTGATCCACATAGCTTACCCTATCCTTGTCTCTGCTTCGGTCCTTATCCCTTTGGCTCCTATTGAAGTTGAAACTACTATAGGGATGCTTTGCAGACCCATTACTAGCTCCCCTCCTCGAATTAGCAGAAGAAGATCGATCCAGAGAAGGAGAATGAACAGAATCGACATCACTTTTGCTCCTAGTGTTCCTATTCCAAGTATTATGTGCTAAAGATGCAGAGTCTGAACATACAGAAGATAGGAAACAGCCAATTCAGAGAAACCAAACTATCAATAAGATGACATGAGTGGAGCATACCTGAGTGAGAAGAAGATGAGCTCCCACCACCAGAAGCATGTGCTGAACTTCTCAACCATTCCGGAACTAAAGAGGGTTCACCTTTGTCCATTATGCCTCATCAGAGAGAAAAAAAAAAAAAAAAGAGAGAACACACACTTTCTTCCCCAAATCCCTCCGCTTCTCAGTCTTCCAAAAACCTTCTAGACTTGCATCGGACAACACCCTAGAGAACCCTTATCGCAACCTAATTCGCACCTATAAGCCGGTTCAATGACAAACACAAGAAACCCCCTAACACCTACGCATATATGTAATTATCAGTGTTAATCTTAAAATCAGCCAAAGGGTTTCAGATAGCCGCAAAGGAGATTGTTCGCCTCGTAGATGCAATCGCTCGTTTCCACCCACACGCGAGACAGAAGGCGGAGAGATAGGGCGATGAAATAGGAAGGAAGTTGAAAGAGGAAAACTATGGAAGATGAAATTAGGGTTTTTGTTTGCGAGAAAATTTGTCAATTTGTGTTTCCTGTCTTGTTATTTGGGTATTAGCATTGGAGGAACGAAACGTATGACAATACCCCTTTTTCCTCTCTTTTTTTCTTTCATGAGTTGGATTATATTGATAAACATTTACATATTATTTACTCTCCTTTAACACCAAAATTGTGTATCAACTTTTAATTTCCATATTGTTTTTTTTACTGCTTCTTTGGTTATATCTTTAAGCTATCTAAAACTCAGGTACATAGGTCTACCAACCTTATTATTTTGTATAAAGTGTATTTTGTTTAAGAAGATGAGTTTTCACCATCTAAATGCAAGTGGCCAATTTGGTTATAATTATGGGAGATTTGTCAAAAATGACTCAAAACTAATTTTAAATATAAAAATGTACTTCAACTTAAATTAAATGCAAAAGTAATTCAAAAAACTAGTGAAATTACAAATATTTTTTCATGATTAAACAAAAAAACAGTATTGTAATTTACTATTGTAACCCTACGAGTGGGGAATCTTCCGTGAAAATCTTCTCATGATGTAGATATTAAAAATAATTTATAAATTTTATAAAAAAATATTTTGATTAGTAAAAAAATACTAATATTGTAATTATAGACATTTATAAATGATGTAAATTTAGATTTGCTAAATTTGAATAGTTTTCAACATAGATGAGTGAATGTAAGTTAGTCATGATATTCTTTAGTTTAGGGTTTGGTAATTATGTTATAGTATTGTATGTATTTATAGGGTTAGATTGTGGTATCTTAGTTTTTATTTCAAAAACTAAATTTGACATATATGTGTTTAGTTTTGTATATATTAAACACTTTAAAAGTTTATTTTAAGTTTAATAAAGTTTTTGCATGCGATTTAGTAATATATTTGATTTTGGAGTTTTGGAAAATTTAAATTTTCAAAGATATAATGCATTAGAAGACTTAGTAGAAGACTTAACTACTATTTCCCGCTAAAAATTTTAGAAGAATTTAGGTTTTCCGCCTATTGTTAAGTCTTTCAATAAGTATTCCATAAGTCTTCCAGTGCAAGTCTTAAGTCTTCCAGTGCAAGTCTTAAGTCTTCCAGTGCAAGTCTTAAGTCTTCCAGTGTAAGTCTTAAGTCTTCCATAAATCTTCCAGTGGAAGTCTTAAATATTCCATAAGATCTAATGTAATATATCTTAAAAATAATTTAATAATTTCGTAAAAACTATTTTGATAGGAGAAAAATCCTAATCATCTAATTATAAAAAAAATTTAAGTGATATAAATTTAGATATAGCAAAACTGAATTGTTTTCAACATAGATAAGTGAATGTAGATTGAGTGATGATATTCTTTGGTTGAGGATTTGGTAACATATGTTATAGTATAGTTGTGTTTTTAGGGCTTGATTGTGGATCTTTTTTAAAAACTAAATTTTGACTTATATATGTTTAGTTTTGTGTTTACTAATAATTTATACCTTCAATTTGAACAACACCGGAAATAATTACATTAACCTAACAAGATACTAACCGGACATATAAATATTATTTTTCTAAAGTTTATGGTAAAAAAGAAGACGGAACCATAGCCATTTTCTCTCTCGGAGGCGATTTCATAGGCGATTCTCTGCGAATCTAGTTTCTCCGTCATTCTCACCGCCGATAAGGTAGTTTTCGGGTGATCTCGTTTATCCTTCATTCATGCAAAGTATATTAGTAAGTTAAACTAACCCGAGTCTTTTATTTGCAGATATGAAACTGTCTGTGTTTTGATTTTTCGCCTCCGCCGCCTGAAACCGGTAAGTTCTTCTTCTTTGCTGTCTACTCTTTGCTGTATACTCTTTGCTTTTTGATTCTTTGAGTGTTGTAATTATGATGACTTTCTCTTTCCCGTCGAGTTCATCTCTTTGTTCGATTCGTAATCACTATAGTTGTACTGGAAGACTTAAGACCTCAGAAGACCTACTAGAAGACCTATTAGAAGACCTCAAAAGCTAGTTTTCGGGTGATCTCGTTTATCCTTCATTCATGCAGAGTATATTAGTAAGTTAAACTAAGCCGAATCTTTTATTTGCAGACTAGATTTTCAACTCGTGTCACACGCGAGTTTATTTGAATAATTAGTTTTATTTTATTTTATTTTTATTATAATAATAAAAGATAAATTGTTTATATAGATTTTTATATATATGAATTTGACTTCAAAAATGATTTATTATTATTTTATTTAATTTACATACAATTATACCTTTAAAATAACTATTATTTAAATATTTCTTTGTTTGTATATGTAAAAGAATAAATGTATTTATAAACATATTTATATTGTTTATAAACATATTTATATTGTTTATTAATCATATTTTTAAAATATATATAGAATATTCAATGCATATTAACTATTTCTACATTTTTATGCATATATTTTTTTTTCTATTTGAGTGATATAAAACATTGTCCTATTTTCACAATATCTAACCTTGTTTAGTTTTTACAAAACAATTACATGAGAATATAATTATTATATACTTATTGTGTACATATATGTATTTGAAATACTCTTCTTATCTTTCAAATGCATATCTGATAGTATAATATTTAAGTTTGATGAATTTAAATATTGTTATAGTTTTTTTAGATATAATAAAAAGGAAATAAATCTATAGAATTTTAACTAAAATTAAATAATAACTTCAGATAAAATAATAATACATAAAATTTCTACTATTAGATATATATATATATATACTTGATCTAGTTACATTATAAATTAATGTGGGACTATGTTGTTTTATTAGTTCACATATATATTTTTCCTAATTGTTATAAATGTGTCAAATTTCATTGTTTTTAGTTTATTGATTAATATTCTTAGATAATATAGTTTTCAATTGACTAATGTATAACGAATATTCTCCATATCTTTGTTTTATGTTTTCATCGAGACTATACTATAGTGTCATTATTATTTGTGAATAGTACTAAATTTTAACAAATTTATTGTGAATTTTTGGGAAGTTTTTATATTTTCATATATTTTGTTAATTTGAAATTAGGATGTTGGTCTGGTATATTATTAATGTGATATGTAAATTCTATGTGATCATTCTAAATAATATATAACATAAGTTTTGTAATCATGTATTTTTTTATTCAGATTTTCTTTATTTGAAAGTTTT
Source organism: Moricandia arvensis (assembly GCA_905132765.1). Lineage (NCBI taxonomy): Eukaryota > Viridiplantae > Streptophyta > Magnoliopsida > Brassicales > Brassicaceae > Moricandia > Moricandia arvensis. The sequence goes on from CAJHQP010002420.1 coordinate 37,696, forward strand.
GTATTCTTTAAGATTTTTTCGCTAGTTAATTTTATGTTAATCTTTTAACTATTTAATTTATATATCGAACTATTTTTTTGTTATTATTCGTTTACTAAAACTAATATTGATTTTCTTATTATTTTAAGATAATATATTTTTAAAAACTTCAAAATTTTTAAATAATAATAAAATAACAATATATAGTTTTTAGTGCTTTTAAATAATATGTGAACACTCTTAATGATTTATAGCATCAAATTATATATAGTAAATGGAATTTGTGAATATTTTGAATAGCATATAACCTAAACTTTAAAAATCACATGTAACAATTTATATAGTTAAATTTGTTTGAAATTCTTGCATTTTAATACTAATTATCATTGTTGTTAGCTATGTTTATGATTATTTTTGAAAATCTATAATATATTAAATTAAAATTGTATATAATGTTTTTATTTTTTAACTTTACCATATTTTATATTGATTTATATTTTATTTTGGAATAAATGATTTTGGTAATATTGATATTTTTAGAAATAGAGATATAGATATTCTAAATCTTATGTGGATACTTTCAATGGCTTATAGCATCAACTTGTATATAGTATAGAACACTCTTAATCATTTATATCATCAAATTATATATAGTAAATTTAATTTGTGAATATTTCATATAACTTAAACTTTAAAACCACATGTTTAAAATGTATATAGTTAAAATTGTTGGAAACTATTCCATTTTAAAAATAATTATCATTTTTGTTAGTTATTTTTATGATTATTTTGAAAAATATTAATTTAAGTTAAATTATATATCATTTTATTGTAAGTTTACCATATTTTATATTGGTTTATATTTTATTTGAAATGAACGATTTTAGTAATATTTTTAAAAATAGTAAATTAAAAAAATAAATTGTCATAATATGATTGGTTGTATAGTGGACACTTTTGGTGGTTTATAGCCTCAACTTTTATATAGTATATAACATTCTTAATGATTAAATAATATCAAAAATGTATAGTAGATATAATTCGTGAATATTTTCATTAGCATATAATCTAAACTTACATGTTTTAAATTTATATAGTTAAAATTGTTGGAAATTATTGCATTTTAAAAATAATTATCATTGTTGTTAATTATTTTATAATTATTTTTGAAAATCTATAAGTTAAATTATATATAATATTTTATTTTTGTAAGTTTACCATATTTGATATAAATTTATATTATATTTAAAATAATTGATTTTGGTAACGTTTACATTTTTAGAAATAGCAAATTAAAAAAGCAATTTGTCATAGTATAATTGGTTGTTTTAAATCCTATGTGCTACCTTCAATTGTTTATAAACTCAACTTTTATATAGTATAGAACACTCTTAATTATTTATAGCATCAAATTATATACAGTAAATGTAATTTGTGAATATTTTAAATAGCGTATAACCTAAACTTTAAAAACCACATGTTTTAAATTTATATAGCTAAAATTGTTGGAAATTATTGCATTTTAAAAATAATTATCATTGTTGTTAGTTATTTATGATTATTTTTGAAAGTTTATAAGTTAAATTATATATAATGTTTTTATTTTTGTAAGTTTACCATATTTGATATAGATTTATATTATATTTAAAATAAACTACTTTGGTAATGTTTACATTTTTAGAAATAGCAAATTAAAAAGTAATTTGTCATGATATAATTGGTTGTTTTAAATCATATGTTTTACTTTTAATGGTTTATAGTCTCAACTTTTATATAGTATAGAACACTCTTAATTATTTATAGCATCAAATTATATAAAGAAAATGTATTTGTGAATATTTTCAATAGCATATAACCTAAACTTTAAAAACCACATGTTATTAATTTATATAGCTAAAATTGTTGAAAATTATTGCATTTTAAAAATAATTATCATTGTTGTTAGTTATTTTATGATTATTTTTGAAAATCTATAAGTTAAATTATATATAATGTTTTATATTTGTAAGTTTACCATATTTGATATTGATTTATACTGTATTTGAAATAAACAATTTTTGTAGTATTTACATTTTTAGAAATAGCAAATTAAAAAGTAATCTCTCATAATATAATTAGTTGTTTTAAATCCTATGTGTTACTTTCAATGGTCTATAGCCTCAACATTCATATAGTATAGAACATTATTAATGATTTATGGCATCAAATTATATACAGTAAATGTAATTTATGAATATTTTCAATAGCATATACCTTTAACTTTAAAAATCACATGTTTTAAATTTATATAGCCAAAATTGTTGAAAATTATTACATTTTCAAAATAATTATCATTGTTGTTAATTATTTTATAATTATTTTCGAAATATATAATATATTAAGTTAAATTATATATAATGTTTTTATTTTTGTAATCTTACCATATTTGATATTGATTTATATTTTATTTTGAAATAAACGATTTTGGTAATATTAACATTTTTAAAAATAGTAAATTAAAAATATAAGTTGTCATATTTTGATTGGTCGTTTAACATCCTACGTGGACGTTCTCAATGACTTATAGCCTCAACTTTTATATAGTATAGATATGAAATTGTTTGTGTTTTGATTTTTCGCCTCCGCCGCCTGAAACCGGTAAGTTCTTCCTCTTTGTTGTCTACTTTTTTCTTTTCGATTCTTTGAGTGCCGTAATTATGCTGACTTTCTCTTTCCCGTCGATTTCATCTCTTTGTTCGATTCGTAATCGCTATAGTTGTACTTGAAGACTTAAGAAGACCTCAGAAGAACTATTAGAAGACCTCAGAAGACCTACTGGAAGACCACCGAAGACCTACTGGAAGACCATCGAAGACCTACTGGAAGACCTCGAATGACCTATTGGAAGACCTCAAAAGACCTACTTAAAGTCTTCTAGTAAATCTTCCGGCTTTGGAAGACTTACTGGAAGACGGAAGACTTACTGAAAGACTTTAAGTAGGTCTTCTGAGGTCTTCCAGTAGGTCATCCGATGTCTTCCAGTATGTCTTCTAATAGGTCTTCTGAGGTTTTCCTGTAAGTCTTCCGTGGTCTTCTAGTAGGTCTTCTGGGGTCTTCCAGTAGGTCTTCCGAGGTCTTCCAATAGGTTTTCCAAGGTCTTCCAGTATGTCTTCCGAGGTCTTCCGGTAGAGGAAGTTAGTTTATTACTCCTTTTGTGTTTGGTTTGTGCTTGACATGTTGGTTTTTCGTTGTTTTGCAGACTGAAAATGGATTTACCAGAACTCCCAAAGAGAGTATTTACCGTAGGGGAGGAGCCACATCCAATGAAAAGCATTGCGTATCATACTAATACAAATATTTGTTTGCGGCTGTAAAGGAAGCTCTTCATGATGATGAGTGGGAGGAGCTCAAGGAGTCGAGGTTGGGAGTGTTCATCAAGTTCATGGAGCTTTCTTTTGAATGGGCATCAAGGCTGGTACATTTTATGTTGTGTTACCAGCTTGACATCAAGAAGAAGTATGAGCTATGGTGTCTCATTGGTCCACAACCGGTGAGGTTTCATTGATAGAGTTTGAATACCTCACTGGTCTGAACTGTGATTACATTGAGAACCTGGAGAATCCGAAGGATGAGGTTACGGAGAGATGGCTGTTTTCTGGGAGAAGATGGGTGTTGATGTCGAAGCTGGTCCAAGTTCTCAACAAATAATAGCAGCAAGTAAGAGACACCAAGGGTGGTGTAGGGATGATCGTATGCGCCTGGGATACCTAGCCATCTACACTGGCTTCATTGAAGGGAGAAAGTTCTCATGTGCTACACGGGCTAGTCCGAAAAGGCTAGTGATGGACACAGAATATTTTGAGAATTATCCATGGGGAAGGCTGGCGTTTAAGTGGTTGATGGACTCTTTGAAGAGCTAATATATTACAAAGTCCTATATTGTTATGGATTTATACAAGTTCTCCAGGTGTGGGTCTACTTCGCTCTGCCAGACTTAGCTTCTACGAAGGGAAGACCCATACCCAACAAACCGAGTCCACCCTTGCTGGCTTACAAGGGTGGCAAAGGATGCAAATTTCTTAAGATGGTATCAGCAGTCATGTAATTATAATTATTCTCAAATAGTATGATTTTGATGATTCTCTCAAATATCTAAATTAGTTGATTTATTTACTGCATAATCACGTAAATTCCTTGTGAAGCCCTTTGATGAAATGTTTCCAGAATGGGACAATGATGTAGAGGATATAAAGGCTGACAAGATTTTGAAAGTCATATTTGACTCAAATATGACTTGGAAGTGGACCATGAATTGTTGGCCAAACGCTGGTACTAACCCATGGAGCAATCCCAAGGTTGGGTATGTTGTTAGTATGAAAGAAGAAAGTGAAAGAGAAAGAGTTTCTAAGAAAGCTCGTATAAAGGGTCCTTCAGATGTTGGTTCAGATGATCATTCAACTGCTTATGCTGGCAGTTGGGTTAAGAAAGCTGAGATCGACCAAGGCTTCAAGGCCCTCGAAAAAGTCATGACTGATGGGTTTGGGCAGTGTCTGAAGGAGATAAAGGTTCTTGTGAATAGGATGGACTCTGTGGAGAAGGTTGTGGGAATCAACAAAAAAGCGACTGAATCCAATGATCTCCAACTCACTTTTTCAAGTCCGCCTAAACGTAGGCACGAACTCGGGGTTAGTACCCAAACCTCTCCTAAAATCAAAGTGAAGAGACAAACTAGGCAAAGTAGTAAGCTATAGAAGTGAGAGTGTTCCATTTGTATGCTAGAACTCTCGGATCATGTGACTTTTCATGTTTGTATGGATTTTGTTTCGGTTCTAAATATTTGGTTAATGTGAATTTTGTTTGGATTCCTTGGTGTATGTTCTTTCTCTTTGGATTCCTTGGTTTATGTGAATCGTATTTGGATTCCTAGGTTAATGATTTTGTATATCGAAATTGCAGAGTGAGAGTATGAATGAGGCGATAGCAGAAGATGAGGCCCAAGAACCGAGTCCGTCAAGGAAGTGAAAGAGAAAGAGAGTTCGGCCAAAGTGAAAGATAGGTCTTCCATATAAGATCTGAAAGAGAAAGAGAATTAGTCTCGGAGATTGTCTTGTTGGACAAACAAGAAGAAATGCCATCAGATTTAAAAGTGGCGGATAATAGACGGGAGACAAAGAAAGCGGCTGTTATGGCAGTGTGTCGGGGAAAGAGTGATCAAGAAAAGAGGCTTGCTCCCTCACAGAAATTTCCTTTTGAGGGAAATATCACTGCCAAACAGATCATTCCAAACAAGCAGATTGTTCATGGCTATAAATCTTTTGCACCCATTGAGAAGAAGAAGAAAAAAGTGCTTCTTGATTGGCTGAACGGTGATCCATAAGTTCATGCAGAATCATGCAGTAGTCTACAAAACTATAGGATTGCTGATCTACTTTTGTTGTTTGCAGGCACTTTAAAACACGTTTAGAGCATAAACCATGAGGTTGTCGAAGTTACTGGTACCAATTCCTCTGAGGGACCTTAGGATGGCTGAAGGATCGTGTAAGTCTTCTAATCTCTTCTTGTTAGAAGACTTACAATTAAGTCTTCTGGGAAATCTTCTAACCATAAGACGTTAGAAGACTTTCCAGAAGACTTATAATTAAGTCTTCTAGAAAGTCTTCTATTGTCTGCTTGTTAGAAGACTTATAATTAAGTTTTCTGGGAAATCTTCTAACCAAAAGATGTAAGAAGACTTTCCAGAAGACTTATAATTAAGTCTTCTGGAAAGTTTTCTAATGTCTTCTAGTTTTTAAGTTTTTTGGGAAATCTTCTAACCAAAAGACATTAGAAGACTTTCCAAAAGACTTATAATTGAGTCTTTCATCTTTATTAAATTTTTATTCTAATGTCTTCTAACTTGTTATGTTTTGATATGCAGCATATGGATACTTATATGTATTTACTGAGGCAGCGGTATGCCAAGAATCCATAGCATTTTAGGAGCTCAAGATTGTGTTTTCTTGATCATGTGTTTGGAAGGATGTGGGTGGATAAGTACATCAATTTTAAGCAGTCTCAGCCCGATAAGAACGGGTTAGGAAGAATGCTCCCTAGCGGGTCGTGGGATCTTTTTCAGGTAAAGTACCACCATTTTACCCATCTAATAAGATTTCGGGGATAGATATGGATGACATATATGCGCCCATGAACTACAAGAACGATCACTGGATTGCTCTGTGGATCTCGATCCCCAACAAACACATAGTCATCTGGGACAGCATCAAGAGCCATGTTAGAGATGCGCCCCTCCGAGAGCTAATTGAGCCTTTTGTCACAATGATGCCTTACCTGCTTGTTGAGTGCTCCCCCGAAGAAAAGCATTTCAAGTACACACTTGAGCCATTCTCATATGAGAGAGTCATTGTTCGAGTACATCAGGCAAGACCTGGTGATTGTGGTGTGTTCACTTTGAAATACCTTGAATGTTATGCTATTGGCATGTCATCATTTCCTCCTGCCTTTTGTGATAAAAACATGAAGGCTGTTAGGGAGAAGATGGCGAGTGATATATTTGAAGAGATGGCAGTTAAGGACATCCCTAGACTGGATGGCAACGAAACCGTACTAGGATCATACTTGGAAGCTGATGTGTAACTACTGATGTGTAATTTAAATTTGATGCTTTTGAATGCTTGACTTATTTTGGGCTACATTAACATGGTTGGATAGGATGATTTTTTTTGTAACCTATCCTCCTACCAAAGTGGCATTTTGTTGTAAAAACTAGTTTGGTAGTTTAATGAATGTTTTTCATTAATAAGGGAAGACTTTTAGAAGACTAACATAAGACTTACAGAAGACTTAACAAAACATTTAGATAGATAAGTTCATAACAAAGCCAAAATAGATAAATTCATAACAAAGCATTCAGATAGATAAGTTCATAATTTCATAACGAAGCAGATAGATGGATAATAAAACTGTAGAAGACTTAAGAAAAACTTCTAGAAGACTTACTGACGACTATGGAAGACTTCCAGAAGACTTATTAAAGACTATAGAAGACTATGGAAGACTTACTGCACGAAGACAAGTAACAAGAAGACATTAAAAGACTTTACCATAGAGACTACAGAAGACTATGGAAGACTTACTGAAGACTTACCGAAGACTTTCCAGTAAACAAGAAGACTTGTCAGAAGATCAGTTCTCACAATCTGGACGCGTATGACCAGTTTCATTGCAGTTTGAACATCTATAAACTATGTGTCGCTTCTAGGGTTTGTGTCCTCTCATCCTGGATAGGTCCAACCAAGATTGCCATCTTGACTTTTTCTGTCTTCCAGGACCACGCGTTTCAACCGGGGAAAGACATATGAGCCTTAACTTCTCCAGCACAAGGATATATATTATGTGAGTATCCTACATATAAATATTTTTTTGAGTAGAGTGGACACACAAGTGTAGAGACATTCAAACCAGCAAATGTTCCAGCTGCTATAGCATGTGAACAAGGTATTTTCTCGATCGCAAAAACACCACAATCACACTTTCCATGTTAAAAATCAACAACGCAGTCCCATTTTCCACCTTTTACGAAGAATCACCATCCATCAATCTGTTGGACAGACATCGTATCTGCTATCTCTGAGCGAACCGTCATTAAGTATTCAACTCCCTGACTATGTTGAGTTGTGAGACTCAAAGCATCTTCTCTTCTTTTCCAATACCACCTGCCCAGCTTTTTTCACATATAAACTTCAGAAGGAATGAAATGGGAGATCCTCTTACTTTTTTGAGTGGGGAATTAATAGATTCAGTGTGTTGCTCGTTTTTAAGTTGTACTTATCTCCCCGACAATGAACCTGTAACCATAAAGCTACGTCGGCTTCCTCTAAATATGTTGCAAGGTCTGGGTTTTCACTCCGAATCTCGTCCTTGTACCGGTTAAAATCGTAAAATTTATGTGCATACGCAGCACCTTTGACCAAGTACAAGAGATGCTTTCCTTTATACTTTTGGACGAAGTTCTGTTGTAGGTGATAATAGCATATTCCTCGGGTTGCCCTCATAAACACTTTATCACATGCCTTTTTAATGGAACCGTGTCGGTTGGAGACTATCACTAGAGCATACTTATCAGAAATACAACTTCTCAACTTTGTGAAAAACCAGTCCCAAGATTCATCATTTTCAGCGTCTACGATTCCAAAAGCCAAGGGAAATATCTGAAAATTACCATCTTGTATAGCTGCAACTAACATAACACCTCCATACTTCACACTTAGGTGAGTCTCATCCACCACGATCACCCTTCTCTAATACTGAAAACCAGCAATAGAAGCTCCAAAACATAGAAATAGATACGTAAATCTATTATGAGCATCAAATTCTATACTAGTGATAGAATCTGGATTTGCTAATGCAATTTGCTCCAAATATGAAGTCAGCCATTCATAACCATCTTCTGCTGATCCTCTCACCAATTCTTGCGCATATAACAATGCTATGTATGAAGTGGTGTAATCTAGCTTCATTCCAAACATGTTCTTCATTGCATCTCTGATATGTTGCGGATTTAACCCATCGATGATTCTTACGCGATCTATGAAAAACCTACCAACATACTTCGGAGTACAATGTTTCCTGCAAGCCAGCCGGTCTCCCACAGAACATGTATGAGTTGGTCGATACTGTTTACCAAAATGTGTTTGTACCCTGTTTCACACTCGCTATAACCATCCATCCGCACCCACCAACACGACATTTTTCTACAAGTAAAGTTTTCATTGACTTGTATAATCTAAAGGAAAACTTACGCTTCACCGGTGTCAACCGCAACTCTGAAACTATTGCATCCTTACTGATAAAATTCTGGTTGACATAGATATTTTCAGCATTCATACTTCCTCCTTCAATACCATATGTCGCTTCCAAACCCTCAAAACACATATCGTCTTCTTATTCCTCATCCTCATCTTTAACTTATCCATAATCACTGTAATCTTCATCATCATCAACTGGATCAGCAACATATGGGAAATCAGCATCCTCCTTTCCATCATCATTTTCATCTTTTGAAGAAATCGCGGTCGAGGTCGTTTGTCAAGTGTATAATCTCGAGGGTTGTGAATATAATTTTTCCTCCCTTCTAATTCTCTCTTTATAGTCGATTCTATTTTCTTGTTCCTTAAATCTTGCAACCGTTGGATCCTTGCTTTGACTTTTTATATCTCGAGCTTGCCAGGAGCTCCCCCTTGGTTGTGGGTTTGGCCTAACGGGATTTTCCTACTGGTTGGTTATTGGGTCCAACACTCAGTTGACTCAACTATTTTTATTTCTTTTATTTAATTCCTTTCTAAATATTTCTTCAGTTTATCATAAAGGCGATTTTGAATGATTGTATCGATCACTCTGAATTGGTCTGGAGTTCACTACCTATTGTTGAACCGAGACATTTATTAAATTACTAGGTGGACGACACCACATGTGCAGGCTGTAATACTATTCTCAAATTGATGTTTATATTGCTATAATTTCTCAATATCAGCAGTATTATTATGTTAATATATATATATGCGTGTGTGTACTCAATCTATGATTCTGCATGGTATGAATAGTATTAGGATAATCATATATAAATTGGTGGAAATTGTTTTATATATATAGTTGTAATATTGTTGATTATAAATGACACTAATCAAATTTATTTGTTTGATTGCAGTAAATAAATAGAAACATTCAACATATCGTCTACTTAATTTTAGTTTTTGGGGCACAACCATCAAAACACGTATTTGGGCATAAATATGATTGTTAAACTAAAAAAAAATCAATTTTGTGGTCCATCATGATCAATTGTATGCTCGCAACCTCCACCTATCATATATAATATATGTTTACATATTCATTCATGCATGTTTATATCTAATATTCTCAAGAAATACATAACTTGGTGTGCAACCAAACTTGCAGTTATTTTGAAATAGTAAATAGCTTTTGTCTAAATAGAAATATGTAGATATTTTGTCGAAATAGATTGGTATATATTGGTTGATGTCCGAATTCCTTACAAAAAAAACTAAATGGGTTTAAGATATTATTACCGAATTATAATATAGTTAAATGGGTATTTAATATAGTTAAGATAATTATTATAATCTTCATCATTTGCAGCTATTTATATTCCGAAAAATAAGAATTAACTTTAATCCTTTCTATGGCATCTACAACTAATGCCATTTGCTTTTACAAATAAACAAATAGAAAATTAGCTTCTATGCAATAAAACAAGACCATATTTAACAGATTGCCCCTATGATGCAGTGTAGGAAACCCATTCTTATTTGGTTTTGGTGTTATTTCCTTTTTCCTTTATTTTATGTTTAGATAAGCATTAGTTTTCCTTAAGCTAAATAGATTATGACTAAGAATTATGGATATAAGATTAGATTCTAATCCCTAAGGACTTAGGAGATATCATATTAGTATAAATAGTGATCTCTTGGATTTGTGAGAGATACCTTTTATTTGAATTATAATTAAAGAAGCTTTTCAGCATTCTTGATCTCTTGCTCTCGGATAGAACATCGATTCTCAACGAGCTCAAGACGTGTGTTTCGTTTGGGAATTCATAGACTAAACATTCGAATCCACAACCCTATATCGGTTACTACATAACTTGGTATCAGATTTCAGCAAGTTTTAGTTTCTCAACTAAAACACAATCCTTGGATAATGGCACCTCGAAAACCTTCAATGGAAGAACAACAAGATGAGTTTCGACAAACCTTGGAGAACTTCACTTTAAGACTTCAAGATGCACTACAAGCAGCGGTCACAAACACCCTAACCGCGGTTTTGGAACGACAAATAGCACAGCGTGATGTTCGGGAGAGACCACAACAACAACAACGACATGCTTTTCAATACGAATCCGATGAGGAGGAACTTTTGGAAAACCTATTTGATAACCCTGCGCAAGATCAAAACCGTGAAGCTAGACAATCTGGTGGTTGGCACAACCTACCAGAGGATAGACAAGCCATGGGACAGGTTATTCCACCACCGCGATGGGATGCTGGTTTCCGCTTAGATATTCCATAATTTTCAGGTTCGCTTAACGAAGAAGACTTCATTGATTGGCTAAACATGGTAGAAGAAATCATGAACTTTAAACAAGTCCCAGACGATGTCCGAGTTTCTTTGGTGGCGACTCGATTTAAAAATTGTGCATCACCGTGGTGGAGTCAGCTCAAAGAATCTTGTCGTTACTCGGGAAAATCTCGTATTGATAAATGAGAACGATTAAAAAAACACATGAGGCAAAGTTTTCTTCCATATAACTATGAAAGAACTCTTTATAAAAAGTTGTAGAATCTTCGTCAAGGATCGCGATCGGTTGATGACTACGCGACAGATTTTTTTCAGCTGTCAGCTCGCACACCGTCCATTGAAACAGAGGAGCAACTTGTTTCTCGGTTCATTGGTGGCCTGTGCAGCCAGCTCCAGAACGCGTTACAGCAATTCAACCCAACTTCCGTTTCTGAAGCTCATCAACGTGCAGTGGGTATGGAGAAACAATTCAAAGGTAACTGGGCAACGGGTAACTCTCATGCTTGTTCTACTCCAACATGGCAGTCTCAGCAGCCATCTTCGCAGACAACAGAAGACACATCCGCCGCTGGAATGAGCGATAAACAAATTCCCAGTGACTCTATTGCTGCTTCTCGTACACCACGAACCAACGCTCTTTGTTGTTTCACCTGTGGCGAGCAGGGACACCGCTCCACAGCATTTCCTAACAAAAATCATCATGGTTTGATCATACAAGACCAAAACATTGAAGGTGAAGCTCGTTTTGACGACTGCGAATCAGACGAAGACAACAACGTTGAGGTAATCGGTGGCGACATGGGATCTCGATCTCAAACTCTAGTCTTGCAACGCAGTTGCTTGCCTCCTTGTGCTGACGCCGAATCAGGGTTACGTTCAACTTTTTTTCGATCAACCTGCACAATCAAGAACAAAATCTGTAAACTCATTGTTGATCGGGGAGCTGTACTAACGTTATATCAGAAGAAGCAGTCCGAAAATTGAGTTTGCACACAATTACTCACCCGTCTCCGTATCAACTCGCATGGTTAAATGATTCTGCTGATCTTCGTGTTTCCAAGCAAGCCGTGCTAGCATTCTCAATCGGTTCTTATCAAGACACAATAGATTGTGATGTCGCACCAATGGATTAGTGTCACCTATTACTTGGGAGACCTTGGGAATTTGATAGAGATGTCCTTCAAAAAGGCAAGGCTAATACTTACACGTTTGTTCTCGATGGTCGTACTATCACGTTACTTCCTCCTCCGGAGCGTAGTGATGGCGTACGGGCAACACCAGTACTCGCATCAACAAGCACGAAGTAGGGGCAGGTCCAGTCGTTGCTCATTCTTCCTCGTGCAGACTTTGAAGCACAACTACTAGATTGTGAACATATATGGGTGTTGATTGCATCTCCAACAGCGGTTTCTCATACATCAGAACCGCCTGCACTATTGTGCGAACTCCTTCAATCTTTTGATGATGTTTTTCCGGCAGATTTTCCTTTGGGACTTCCTCCACTCCGGGATATTCAGCACCATATTGATCTTGCTTCCAACGCTTCATTACCTAATCGTCCACATTACCGGATGAGCCCTCAAGAACACGATAAGCTACGTCGACAAGTCGAAGAACTCTTGCGCAAAGGTCGTATTCAGGAAAGTCTCAGTCCAGCCGTGGTAACTGCATTACTTATTCCTAAAAAGGATGGAACCTGGCGTGTGTGCGTTGATAGTCGCACTATCAATAAGATTACAATCCGTTATCGCTTTTCCATTCCGCGTCTTGATGACCTGCTTGGCCAGATTGGGCATTCATCGATATTTTCTAAATTGGATCTCAAAAGCGGTTATCATCAGATTCGTATTCGTCCTGGTGATGAATGGAAGACGACTTTTAAAACACGTGAAGGCCTCTTTGAGTGGTTAGTTATGCCTTTCGGCCTGTCTATCGCACCTAGCACGTTCATGCGTGTAATGAATCAGGCTCTATGGCCATTTATTTGAAATTTCGTCATTGTTTATTTTGATGATATTCTCGTCTTCAGCAAGGACATGTCAAGCCATCTAGAGCACTTGGAAGCAGTCTTATCGGTTCTACGAAAGGAGAAGCTTTTTGCATCACGGCAAAATGTGTATTCGGAACGGACCAGGTTCTTTTCCTTAGATACCTTGTCTCTTCTTGAGGTTTAGAAGTGGATCCTAGTAAAGTCGAAGCAATCCGTTCTTGGCCGACTCCTAAGACGATTAGTGACGTGTGCAGCTTCCATGGTTTAGCGTCGTTCTATCGACATTTTGTTCACCATTTTAGTAATATCGCGGCTCCCCTCACTGATTGTAAGACGGGATCGACGTTCCATTGGAGTCACGAAGCTAATAAAGCGTTTGAGGCATTGAAATTAAAGCTTACATACACACATGTCTTAGCTCTTCCCGACTTCGCTTTACAATTTGAGTTACACTGCGACGCCTTCAAGCTGGGAATTGGAGCAGTTTTAAGTCAACAAGGGCGTCCCGTAGCCTTTTTCAGTGAAAAAAATTGCTGGTGCTTGTAGTCGTTACAGCACTTATGACGTAGAGTTTTATGATATTGTTCAAGCAATCAAACACTGGCGTCACTATTTATTTCACCAGGAGTTCATCCTCTTTACTGACCATGATCCGCTGAAACATCTCGGGAGCCAAGACAAGATTTCGGCTCGTCATGCCTCTTGGGTATCATACCTGCAACAATCCACCTTTGTGATCAAACACCAGTCCGGTCGTACCAATAAGGTGGCTGATTCCTTTAGCCGTCGTTATGCTCTTTTCGCCACTCTTCAGTTGTCCGTCACTGGGTTTGCAAGTTTTTCCGATTTATACGCTGAGGATGCTTTCTTTGGAAGTGTATGGTCGGATTTGCAGGCGGGTATTCAATCAGATTTTCTTCTCCTTGATGGTTTCATTTTTTGCGATACTCGGCTTTGTGTCCCAGATTGTAGCTGGCGTCTCAAGATAAATAAAGAACTTCAAGAAGAGGGAGACATAGGCAGGGATCATACGTTGCAGCTAGTCGCAGAATCCTACTTTTGGCTGACTTTACGTCGCGACATTGCACGATTTGTGGAACGTTGCTCAACATGCTAAACTTCAAAGGGCCACGCCTCTAACAACGGTTTGTATTTATCTCTGCCTATGCCGACCCAACCTTGGTCGGATATAAGCATGGATTTTGTGCTCGGTTTACCATGTACGCATCGAGGTTGTGGTTGATCGTTTCTCGAAAATGGCGCACTTCATACCGTGTAAAAAGACAACCGATGCTGTTCAGGTGGCGTTATTATTCTTTCGAGAAGTATACCGCATTCATGGCTTGCCATTGTCCATTGTGTCGGGCAGAGACTCCCGTTTCCTTGGACATTTATGGCGCTCTCTTTGGCGTTTGCTGCGTACAAGTCTCGATATGAGCTCGGCGTATCATCCTCAGTCGGACGGCCAAACGGAAGTTACTAATCGATCCTTTGGCGACTTGTTACGTTGTCTCATCACTGATAATATTCGCAGCTGGGACTCTATCTTGTGTAAGGCTGAATTCGCCTATAATCACGCGGTTAACCGCAATACTAAATTAAGTCTGTTCTGAATTGTGTAAAGGATAGTTCCTCGCAGGCCAGTTGATCTTGGCGTGGCACCAAACGCAACCCGTGACCATGGTCAAGCTGTTGAGTTTGTTGCTGATATCTCTTTCATCCATGCTCAAGTCCACGATAATTTGCAGGCCTCTTCTGCCAAGTACAAGATGAATGATCTTGTGTGGGCATTCCTGACACGCGATAGGTTTGCTCCACGCGAGTATAATAAATTGAAAGCACGGAAGATTGGACCGTTAGAGATTTTGGAGAAAATGAATGCAAATGCTTATCGAGTTAAGCTGCCTCCGGATAGTCGCTTCTCCGATGTGTTTAATGTCAAGCACCTAACTCCATACTTGGCGCACGATGAAGTTGAAGATTCAGGGACGAATCTTTCTCTACCCTAGGTGACCTGATGCAGCGTAGAAAACCCGTTCTTATTTGGTTTTGGTGTTATTTCCTTTTTCCTTTATTTTATGTTTAGATAAGCATTAGTTTTCCTTATGCTAAATAGATTATGACTAAGACTTATAGATATAAGATTAGATTCTAATCCCTAAGGACTTAGGAGTTATCATATTAGTATAAATAGTGATCTCTTGGATTTGTGAGAGACACCTTTTATTTGAATTATAATTAAAAAAGCTTTTCAGCATTCTTGATCTCTTGCTCTCGGATAGAACATCGATTCTCAACAAGCTCAAGACGTGTGTTTCGTTTGGGAATTCATAGACTAAACAATTGAATCCACAACCCTCTATCGGTTACTGCATCACCCTGCAATGATAAAAATATTTTTTGTTCCAATTTTATCCTTTCCACCTGCCCACCCATAGGTCGGTAGCTCTGTCAGTTCCTCTGAAAGCTATTTGTGCCTTATTGTTTTATGGAGCTAGACTCCTTTCTCGAGGAGGTATTTTTGATCTTTTTAAATTGTTGTTTTTTCTAATAATGTTGATGTTTCTGTTTGGTGTGTAATTAAGAGTAGCATTCATTCAGACAAAAAGCACTCTAGGATCAAGAGTCACATTCTTTTTTTTTCAATCTTAATCACATTTTTTTCCTTCTACCATATAACTTGAAAAGAATTTTCAATTTATTGCGACTTCTTCATGGATTCCTCCAACCTTCCTTTTTCAATTTAAAAAAAAAAATTCAAATAGACGTTGACCATTTGCTTGTTCAAAACCCATTAGTTCCCATCACTATTAATCTTCATTTTCATTTTCTTCTTCCGTCTTCATCTTCTTATTTCCAAGGAAATCATAGACACCATCATGGTGCTCATTTTTTGACTCATCTGGCAAACGCATTTGTCACGGAAAAAATTGTAAATAGTGGATATATGCTTTGTTAGATGATACATAGTTTGTTAGTTAATACATATTTTAGTAACATTTTAAGTTAGACGACATCCCTAAAGGACTTCTTGAGAAATTTTCTTCACTGTTAGATGAAGTCTTCTCAGTGTCGTAAGAAATATGTGTAGGTTACTTTTGCAATTTACAATTAATAGTAAAAGATTTGATATCAATGATAAGACTGCGTTCTCAACTTTTATTCCAGGTTTTATGGTCAAACCATTGGTTACAAGAGAAGACTATTCTAGATGGTCAAACCATCAGCATACTCAAAAGCATTAAAATGTCTTGAAAATAAAGAGAAACTTCAAAAACATTTTTTCTTAAATAATAAACAAAACAGTTGCATTAGGTTGAATCTATAACATTTTAGAATCTAACATATAAAACACACAAAATTACATATCCAAAATTTATATGTTTACGAGAACCATGTAATGAAAACCGGCAAAACAAGATAATTAGTGAGAAATACATAAAATGAGAAATAATTTAAAGTTTGGTTTTTTTAAGTTCAAAGATATTAGAAAGAGTTTGAGGAGTTTTAAAGTGAGAAACATTATATTTTTGTTGTAGCGATAGGTAGAGAGAGAATGTGAAAAAATTAATATAAAGTGACAAAATTTCCAATTAGGTAAATATTTTTGGTTAACAAGACTTCTTAGTAAGTCTTCTGAGAGTCTTCTAAGAAGTTTTCTGAGAGTCTTCTAAGAAGTCTGACTCAGATCTGAAAAAAAAATCTGCATATTCAAAAACATTCAAATGATTCGGCAAAAACCTAAATTCTACTAATAATTAAAGCGGCAAATGGTAGAATTTGTTGTGAAGTCTTCTAGGAAGTCTTCTAGTGAATTATATGTTTGAAGTCTTTTAAAATATAATAATCAAATAACTAAGCAAAAACACTTCGTTAAACATAACAAAAGTTTAGAAAGTGTTTTAAAATCAAGTTATTAGATAGTCACTAACACATATTTGTCAAATTAAAAAAAAATTAAAGATATGATTTCAAAATCAAACCCAAAGATACCAACAATACTACAACATATGTTACCAAAATCTAAACCAAATACTATCATGACTCATTATACATTCACTCATCTATGTTGAAAACAGTTCAATTTTAGTTAAATTGAATTTACATCATTTATAAATGTTTATAGTTACATGATTTCAATTCCCTCCCCCCTCCACATATAACTATTTTTCTTATAAAAAAATTAAGATATTTTTAAGATCTACTGTACGAGATGATTTCCAGAGACTTCTAGGGAAGTCTTCTCACGCGAAGGGTTATAATGGTAAAACCCGATACAGTTTTTTTGGTAATAAGAGGTTTGTTGTAATTTCACTAACATTTTGAATTATTTTTGCATTTGATTGAATTTGGAGTACACTTTTGTATTTAAAATCAAGTTGTGAGTCATATTTCGAAAATTTCCTTTTTTTGTTAAAAATTAGACCATACCATATAGTATTACTCATGCAAAAATATGATGTCACTTTTGTATATAACATTCAAGTTTACTTATCTATAGAAAATTTAACACTAACCCTTTGTCTGACGTCAACAACTTCTCATGTACGCTTTGATAGCTAAGGCAACCAAATGACAAACACTAATTTTTATATCTTATGAATTAACCAAATTATTTAACCTAAAAAAATCTAATCAATTAAATTGCTGAATATAAGCACCAAAGATTGTACAAGCTACATAATCATTCATTGGGAATACTCCATCCCTCTAGCCCTAGAGCTTTAATTTCATAGGTAAGATTATTTTCTAAGATTTACTTGTGTTGGCTTAAACCATTCATCAAGTCACTGTATAAATATGACCAAATCTTTAAACTTTCAAACTCGAAACAAAACAAACATCAGAACCTAAAGACATACCTGCTATAGTGAGAAGACATGCATAAAAAGATGGATATAGACAATACCACAGATTAAAACATAAACTGATTTAAGTCATATATAATACAATTATGTTTTAAGGAAAAAAACTATAAGTTATATTTAGAGTAGTTTTTATATAAAAATAAAACGCTTAGCAAAACTTATATGTCTCGCCAATATTATCTCAATCAATATATGGGACTTTGATTTTGTTCTCTTTCTCTTCCGCATGGAGAATCTTGGTTGAAGTTTCTCTTTCTCAGCCTTCACGTTGAAAGATTCTTCCTCGAAATAAAGTATACTTGAAGTTCTACCTCACACTTTGAATATTTTGCTATCCTTTGATTATTTACCATATGAAGAATCGCCTTGTAACATTCCTCAATTTCCTTATTTCCCTTCTTAAAAGTTTATACTGGACCTTATCCATAGTCCTCTTCCATTGGACGCTTCCTCTTCAAGTCAGTCGAAATGGCCATCTATACCACACAAGTGTAAATAGAATATAATTTTACAAATATCAAAGATGATGTAAGAAGTAGATGAAACACTTACTTGTATTCAGATTAGGATTTTACTTTCTTGTACAAATATTTGTAGTCTAATTAGGAGATTTTTGTATTTATATATCAAAAAGCATAGATTGATGTCCTTTGGGTATTTTATTTTTAATGGATATAACTATTCTGTAACTATATTATTTGTGTGGATCTCATCTAGTTAAGATATATTGACAAAGCACATAAACAAAAATTCAAACATTAGATCGTAGTTTATTTTTTTTTTTTAAATTCAGTTTACATTTATGGAAAAAAATATTGATTAAATAAAAAATTACAATGTTACACTTCCACGAGAGTATGCCACATAATAATTTACAGTGTTGTGTGCCATGAAGTTCATTTTTAGATTATGTGATTATCCATTTGAACAGTTTTAACTTTTAAATGGGATATTAAACTGATGAAAAATGTTTTTCAACATGAAGCGATAACCAATGTTGACATCACTACAAATATAACGACTTAAATGTGAATTTTACTTAATTCTAATCAATTTGATTTGAAATTTTAATATTTCAATATCATGAACATTAAATCCTAGCTTCCAATATAAAATCTTAAAAACTAATATCTTTCTCTATCTTTATGTATTGTGTACTTTTTTAAGCATCACCAAGATCAACTTTTTTTGGGGTAAAACACCAAGATCAACTTTAAAACCTCAAATTTAAGGTTATATGTTCTCAAAAAGCAAATTCAAAATTTCAAATTAAAAAAATTTTGAAACACCAAAGTTTTATCCAAAGTATCATTGTTCAAAACCTTATATTTGAAATTTTACTGTTTAAAACTTATATTTGAGTTTTCATAAATTCATCATAATTACCATCAAACTATTCTTCAGAGATCTTATCATATAAATAAATATAAGTCACTGATTACTCTAAGAAAGTTAAATAAGAACATTTTTTAATAGTATTAAATTTAGATAGACACTGTCACAGAATGTGAAACTATTCTTTAATTTTATTTAAGAATGACTTATTAACCTCTATCCACTGATATTTTTTTCTTGTGACTGCAAAAACAATTATATATATAAGTGAACATGTAAAAGATTTACAAATTAACATTAAACGGAGTATGAATATTTAACCTTTTATGTATTGAATATTGCTGATAGTAGTAGATATGATAAACATCATAATAAAGGGTATGTAATGATCATGTTCTTCATCTAGATGTTTAGTAGCAAAACAAAAATTTTCAATCTTGACCCAAATAACTTCGATTAGAAGAGATTCCTACTGAAGAATATTTTTTTTTCTCACTCTTGCTTTATTTTAAGCCCCTTATAAAAGTTCAATCGATTGTATTTTTCTTTTAAAATATAAGTATTAGAGTAGTGAGATGTATATTCTCGTCAATCAGCGCCATACTAAATATTTTACATTGGTGAATGATATGTTCTTTAATATACTTTTAATCTTCACACAATTAATTCAATCTGTTTCTCTATAATTTAAATCTTTTAAGTTATCGATATACATTTTTATGATATCTTAAAAACATACTTGCTATGTGGTTTCTACGATATTTATATAAAATTTTTCTAAGACAGAGTCGGGCCTGAGGGCAATTATATGAAACATTTTAATGGGGCCTCCAACTTTTTGGGGCCCCATGGAGGCCCCATATATTTTTTTCATATATTTACATGTATACTAATATAACTAAATATAAAAATATAAATGTTTTTTGATATTATAAAATAAAAGTAAATAAATTTAATTGTAAAACTATATAGAAAGTGTATTTTGTGTTATTAACAATTTTCATATTTCTTTATAGAGAATGAATAAGTTAACCTTGAAACAATTAAATAAATAAAAAACTAAACAATTTTTTTTTTTAAATTTTGAATAGGGCCCCAATATCTCAGGATTGACCCTACTGTGAGCTGCGATATATAAATGCTGCGATCTATAAATTAGGTTAAGAATAATATACCTTGTATCAATTTAGTTATTTGTTAGATTCAATTGTATCATTGAGGTATATTCTCTTTCGATATAATGACTTCAAAGATTCATTTCTATTAATCTGTATTTATATATTTAAAAAATAAAATATACTAATATCATTTCAGAAATTAAATGATTATATATATATATATATATATATATATATTGGAATACTTTATTTATGACAGTTGGAAATGTTTAGATTTCAATATACATCTGTTGAATTGCAAAATTATATAATCTACAAACTTAAAATATTTAAGATTTTTTGTTAGTCTACACGTAGATGGTTTAACATGGACCATTACTTCCACAAACTTAACTATTTAACATTTTTACAAAAGTAGTAATGAAAATATAACTATTAAATCCATGTTGGATTCAATTCGAATTTAGCACATTGTCCTCCTTTTGTGATCATGACCTTTCCTGAACATTGCAAACAATGTAAATATTTTAGATTATACATTGAAAATCACTCATTAATATTAAAATGCATTAACATTTTATCTTGTTCTATAATTTTACATGCGAGAAACGCAAAGCTAAAAAGGTTTTCTGGTATTTATTCAACCTCCAACTATTCAAATCCGATTCTTGAGCAAGTTGTCCTAAAGCTTCGCATTCCAACTCACAACCAGTATGAGTAGTATTTTTGGTGACATACATATAAGATGAGTGTTAATTTTAAATAAATGTTTATTCGAAATACATAAGTTACATATATTAAGAAAGTAACTACCTTTATCCATCAACTTAAAACAAATTTAGTTAAAGGTACACCAAATATCTACTCATAAAGATCATTAACAGTCTAAGATAAATATCCAAAAGCCGTAATCCATCCAAACAAGTCTACAAATATTGATTATTATTAGGATTTAAGCTTGTTATTAATACATAACATATTTAAAAACGTAACCAAATAGCATAATACATACTGATTGGATATGTGTTGTCGAAATTTATTTGTGAAACTTGTTTGAATGGAACATGTACAAATATTAGGCTTTCAGTAAGTGAAAACCCATAAAATACCTCACTGTGTTCCACAAATATAATGTGAAAATTATGTGGAATATTCCTTATCAAACCAACGGATGGTGTAACTTATAATCATCTAAAAATCTTTTATCAGTCTTCATCAAAATAGCTAAAGTAGTGTTTATCAATAAAGAAAAGTGTTTATCAATAAAAATTATAGGAATTGTGATCTCGATTCCGCAACACTAATATTTTACGAGAATTAAATTAAATTTCTTATACAATACCAACGAAAAAAACAACTGAACATAAATTATAACTTACATTTGGGTCACCAACAATAAGATGTTTGCTCTTTCAAATTATGAGGAGTTGTAGTTTCCCATACTCGTAATAATTTTTGCCCAACCTTCGACATTGGTTGATGATTCACTGAAGTCTAAAATTAGGGTATTGTTTTGTGCCATTAAGTTTGTTTTTAGACTTTGAATTATCCTCTATTTTCTTATCGAGTGAGAAAGAAAACGATATTGAATATATTGATAGGACATCTGAGATGATCTTTTCAATGGTATTAAATTTTAAAGAGGGATATCAAACTGATGAAAAAATTGTTAATGGTAGTGAGTACCAATATTGTCATAATTTTGAAAATAAAGACTTAAATTTGAATTTTACTATTATAGTAAATTTCATTTAAAAAGAATATTTAGTTAGGGTGGACATCAAATCTTACCTACCAAAATTTTCATCCTAATAAAAATAATGGTTGTCTAAATTTAGCCAAAAAATGATCAATATAAATTATAGATATAAATATAAAGTGATATATATTTATAATATATATATATATATATATTTAAAAAATATAAATTATATATCATATATTATTTTTTGATAGTTTTATATGTGAATTATTTACTACTCTACCAATAAATAAATAATGATAATATATATATACATATATATATATTATTTAATTTATTTAATTATTAATATTAAAATTATGTTTATACCCAAAAATAAATTATATAATTTTAAAATAATTTTTTTTAAAAACATAATATAATTGAATAAGATTCATTATTTTGAATAAAAAATATCTTATTAATATTATATATATTTATATTATTTTAAATAAATTTATTATATACTACTTCTTATAATAATTTTAAAATTGTATAATGCTATCGCTTTACCAATCACTTTATTAAAAACTTTAATAAGAGCATACAACTTCTGCAACATATTGCTTCTACAACATACTACTAATGCTTTATCATCTGTTGTACCAATCAAGCATCAAGTTGAGGAACAATTAGTGTACCTTTTTATTATATTGTAACATAATAAAATTAACTAACAATATGAAAAAGGTAGAGTTCTAACCGAATGAAAATTTTGGGATTAATTAATCCCATGTTTAACTCTTTTTATTTTACTAATGAGAATATTTCAGGTGTCTCTTATGGAAATATGAATTCAACACGAGTAGTAGCAGCATAAAACCGTAACACAAGGAAATGTATTAAATATGCATAATCAGTTCTCGTCTTGTATCTAGCGTAATATATCCTTTATTAAAAGTCTTCATTTTAAAATTTTCCTTCTGAAAAAAACTTATTGTCAAATGAAACATTTTGCCTATCAACATACATGGTTGTTTATTACATACATCAATAGATATAATAATTACATTATATACTTAGACATGTAGAACATTTTCTGATGAATTGTCTTTACGGTTCACTTTGTTCATATTTGTAATTATTATACTACAGCAGCTTAATATGATTAATTTTACTTATGATATCTATTAGAAAAGATATATAATACTTTCACAGTGTAATATATTAAAGTAAGTAAGCTTTTGTTTGAACCAACGTATTTGTAATTATTCAAAATTATATCTAGTAATCAAACAATTATTGTGCCTTGGTGTGTAATGTAATACAATATAACAAAATTTATTAGTCTGATACAAGTAATTATTGAGCCAAATTTCCAAAAACAACTCAATTTGACACAAAGCCACATCAATTATTTGTTTATTAAATATAAATTCAACGTTAATATTATTTAGACTATAACTTGCATATATTATTTGTACTCCATTATAGTGAATTTAAGATAATGTTAACTTAAACTATTACTTGAAGTTCACCAACAAAATGAAGATGACCAAGCAAATCCACAAGCAACATAATAAATCAAATTAAAAAGAAATATTTGATTGATGTACTGTAACCCAACAAAGCTTATAATATAGTAACCCCACAGAGCTTCACTTCTACAAATTCACTATCATTCAATAAGATGAATAAAATCTGAAATTGTAGAAAGAAAACGTATTGGATTACATGAATATAAGCAGAGCCAAAATAACCATATAGATTACGGAGTGTAAAACACAAAATCATTGGAACGATAAAAAGTCTTTAGAGAAATGCAATATTGTTTAGTTAAATTTTAATACGAAACATTGTATCACTGATATCTCAAACATGTTCGTTGAATAAAATGTTAACGGAAGTAATGGTTATGTTAATATAAAGATATAGAAATAACAAACATGGTCGTTCATGCAATATTAAGATATAGAAATAGCAAACATGGTCGTTCATGCAATATTAAGACAACACTGATTGTGATACGAAGTATACGTCTAAACAATGATATAAGACTTACCTTTGGAAAAGAGATCTGATATTTTCTGTATCATAAGATCATTTCCAATCTCATTTCATATTTTACTCTAAAATAGAGTGTAAAATAGAGTAATGAACAAAAAATAAAATCTATGCTCCATAAATAGAGTAAAGTTTTCTTTTCGTCACTCTTTTCTCCATTCCATTTTGGATTAGTATATATATATATATATATATATATAGTGGATTGGAGATGCCCAAAATAAAAGTGTCTTAAAAAGAATATAAAACATAAAAGTTTGTGAACGTTTACACTCAATATGACTATATTCAACTCAAATATATAATGAAAGTTTGCGTAAGGAAAAAAAATTCTCTTCGTTTACTCTTGATATTAAAAACCATTTAAAAGGTTAGGGCTGAGCAAAAAATTTGAATCCGAAGAACCAAACCAAATCCGAGCCGCAAAAAAGTGGTAGGGTCATCGGTAATGTACCTACTTCTCGCTTCCAACAATGTGTGATCGGTTCTACGAATTAGAATAGTGGGGTCATCGGTAATGTACATACCCCTCTGCATCTCGGGAAGTCATCTCAATCTTTTAAGCTTTTAGGTAGATGCTGAAGAGAGAGACAAGGGAACCAAAGGTGCAATGACTTGTACCTACAGACTTGCAGAACGAATCCGATCTAATGCATATCAAGCCCCAAAGCAAGTAAATAATGTCAGGATTAGTGTTGGAAATCAGCTTCGGTTCCTTCAAACTTTCTAAGCAAGCGTGATATAGTGGCAAGATGATCCACTTTGGTATCTCTAGTAATCTCTGCAAACAACCTTCTAAGAATGGTTCTAAAGTGTGGTTAGTCAATAATAAATCTTGATCATAGTCCCCTTCTTGAGTCAATAAATTTTGTTTGAAAAACTTATATATATGTATAGTAAATAAGGCTCAAAATAAATTAAATAGCATTAGCGAACCTCCCCCAGACTTAAATTACACTGTCGCCAGTGTAATCTGTCTCAGATTGGTTAGGAAAAAATAAATCATAAGTAAATAGCATAAGTAGAAAACTCGATACCTATAAGAGAGTGTTGATCGATGGTAGGAGTGAGGGGTCGATCGATAGTAGGCGTGAGGGGTCGATCGATGGTCGAGATTTATTGTCGTCTGGTGGTGCCTCTATGGTGTCAATCAATGGTGGACTCAAACAGTCTAGAAAACAAAGTAAAATTCAAAATAAATAGTAGTATAACTAAAAACAAAATAAAGACCTACTAAACAGTGGGTTGCCTCCCACTCAGCGCTTGGTTATATTCTTAATCTCAACGTTGTGCAATTTCTGACTAGTATGGAGGGGGATCAACACTTGGAAAATAAGTGTCTACATCTTCTTTGCTCTTCTGAAACCATGTACCAATGAAGCTCCTCATTGCCTCATCTCTTCTGGATTTCTTATTCCTTATAACCTCTCTAGCAACCTCCATTGAATGCATTCCCCTTTGTAGGTTCTCAATCATGCGCTGTAGCATTCGAAGTATGGCAGCTTTAGTCTCTGATATATCCTCCAATTGCTGAAAAATATCTTCCTTCATCAGGCTCTGAGAAAAGCAATCTCATCGAACATATCTTCCAATTGTATTTCTGCTGCGGTCTTCTGTCCGTTGGCTTTAGTGTCAAACGATGGCCTGATATTGCCGTTGATCGATGCCAGTCTGTCTGCCCCAATCGTATGTTGTCTCTGAACAGTATCCAAATCTGGCTCATCTCATCCATGCGTGTAGTCAAATCAGAAAGGCAGTAGTCTATAGGATAGTAGACATCATCCAACATATTGTAGAAATCATCCAGTGACATCTCTTGAGCTTTGTAGATCTTCTGCACAATATCATCAATCTCTGCTTTGCTGTATGTCCTTTGATTTTTCATAGACATATCGATCTTTGCTGCATGTTCTGGTAAACATATGTAGCTCTGCTCAAACATATTAGCTCTCTCCAGGACTCCTTTGATGTATCCAGGACTCCTTTGATGTCTCCAGCTTGCACATTTACTACTATTTTGTTTGTAGCTCGTGCATTACCATTCTCATCTCTGTAGATGCCATACTCATCTTTCTTTTCCCAATGGAAAAGTCTTTTTCCCTTAGTTTCAAAAGATCTTGTACCTTGCTCGAAATGCTAGTCGATCGATGGTTATTTGTTCCAATCGATCGATTATGGACTTCCTGAATTATAGGCATTGGAAGGACGAAGTTTGTGTACCTCTGGAAAGGTTATGTTCATCAATGCTGGATGGATGTTGTCAATCGTTCTAGGATGCTTGCAAGTGTATGGAACATTACGGATCGTCTCTTTCTTCTGCTCCTCATTGTCGATCGACGCTGTAAGATGTGAGTCGATCGATGGCTACCATTGCTGTCCAAATAGATTACCCAATCCATTAGCCATGATAAGGGCATCTGCTACATCCTCCTTAGATATATGTAGGATTCTCCCATAAAGGGCATGTGCACGTCCCTCTGGGTCTCTGAAAATTATGAATTCATCCGGTCTAAGACGACCAATATATGTATCTTCTGCTTCAAGTTCGTGTTCTGGTTCGCGTCTGATGTCGTTCGATGGCCAGGAGTTGCCGCCGATCAATGCTCGATTATCTACTGTCTCGTTCATCACCCAGTCAGCGTCTTCTGATGCTAGACCGCGATATTCAATCAGATCTTCCTCTCTGTAATCTTCATTGATCCTTCGTAAGCTTCACCATATCTTTGGCATGCTGGACGTGTGTCAATCGATGGTGTATGGTGACCGTCGATCGATGCTCGATAACCAGATTGTTGCACAAAGAGGTTTCCATCTCCATAAGCCATGGCAAGTATATCTGCTACATATTCCCTCGTGACATTTAGTATTCTGTCATCCATAGCTCTTGTGTGACCGTTTGGATCTCTCATGATACCGAACTCATCTGGTTGTAGATAACCATATTCCTTTTCACTTTTTGTAGCTGAATCTAGTTTGGACTCTTCTTCTAGATCAGTATTGATAGATGACGTAGGGTTACCGTCGATCAATGTCGATTTCCCGAGTTGATGGCAAATTTGATAAACACCAGCCTCTTCCATAGCAATACCACGATACTCGATTACCTCTTCTTCTCTGTAATCGCCATCGTACTCGAGGTAGGTTGGGTTGTAACCACCATCTGCGTGGCAGTTGTTAATCGGTTCGGGAGTAAGGTTGTCGATCGATAACGAAGGGTGGGTGTCGACCGATTGCTGAACTGTAAACGCGTCATTTGATTTTCTAGGTTGTGTATCGATCGATGCTCCATCTTCCAACTCTTCATTGAACTCATAATCGCAGAAGCATGTGGTCACAAGTTCTGCATCATTACACAATTCAATCAGAGTAGTCTTGCTCTCATTCTTGACAGGTTCATAGACAATATTTTTATCAATTAGAGATAGATACAACCTGTTTAATTTCATATCGAAGATAGCTCCCACGGTTGCCATGAATGCTCTCCCAATTGGTAGTGAAGAGTTCTAATCTATCATGATGTCCATCACGTGGAAGTCTACTGGGACTAGGGTGTTGTTAATCTGTACTAGAACATCTTTTACCATCCCTCCTGAGTACACTTTTGAGCAGTCTACAAATGTGAAAGAATCATTGGAGGGTTCCACTTCCAGGTTAAGCTCCCCTGCCATAGTTTTTGGCATAATGCTCATTGATGATCCAGTATCATAAAGGGCATTGGGGGTATTTGTTGCTCTTGATGAAGCATTGAACCACAAATTTTCCAGGATTACTTTTCTTCTTCAGACAAGTCCTTTGTTTCATCTTCTCTCTGAGATGATTGAACATGATCTATGTATCATCGTCTGCCTCCCTTGTCTCCCTGAAAAACCTCCACAACCGGTGAGTATAATAAGATACATCAAAAGGAGTATCTAAAGGAATTTGGAAAACTCTTTTGGAAAAGCTATCCATCTTTTTTTCATTGGCTTCTCTGCGTCGATGTTTGGGGATCTTTTGCTTCCTCTTGGAGTGTCCCTCATCTTCTCTATCAAGATCCATAGCTTCAGACGTGTCAGTATTCTGTTCTGAAACCGTCATGGTTGGACACACAATCAAATTCGCTGTGATGTCTGGCAGTCAAACCGCTTTCTCATATGTCGATCGATGCTTAGGTCGCATTGTCAATCGATACCTCTATCTCTCTTTCGGTCGATTGTCTCATATCGATGTCGATCGACGTTAGTCGATTCACACGAAGCTACTGATACTGCAGGAATCATTGTCGATCGATGCTCATTGCTTGGTGTCAATCGACACCAATGCGAAATGTCGAATGTGGAACTTTCCACATGAAAATCTCCTTCCTGGAGATTTTCCCTCTTAACTTTCTGCCAAAAATCATCATCAATCAATGCATTGAGAGGGTGCTTCTGTCCAGCCTTTACTTTCTCCTTGATCAGGCTCTCATGCCTCCTAATGGTTTCCCTTGGTTGCAGCACCTAATTCTCCAGCTTCTTCACATGTGTGTTGAGATTTTCAAACTTGGTGTTGAGGTACAACCCTTATTTCTTTCCATTGAAATCCACAATCATCTTCTGCTGTCCCTCTAAAACTCTGTCAACCATTGCTTCGATCTTGCTTTCTTGAGTTTCTGGAGGAGGATTCTGGTAGTAAGAAGATCCATAAGTTATGTTGTTGTTGAAGGGTTTTCACTATGAACCCTAATTTAAAGTTACTCCTTTGACCATTCCCATAGGAATTCCTGTTGAAACCTAGATACCCTTGTCTCTGGAAACCATTCCAATCAATGTAGTTCACATCTTCTTCATTCTCATCATCTCCAGATTCTATTGCTTCTACTTCTACAAAAGTGACCTGCTTCCTGAGAAATTTCTGAAAACTATCCAGTTTTGCCTTGACCTCTTGAATCTGCTCCTTGCTCAAAGTTGGAGTTGATTTCTTCCTTTCAAAGTCTGTGTTCTTGGTGGTGGTGCGGGATGCCAGATTCTCAATCAATCTTGTAGTTTCTTTAAGATTCCTAGTGCTGAAATTTTCTTCACTAGTTGTGTCCAAAGCCATCTGATACTGTAATCCAATACCTCTAAAGAAAGTGTTGAGAAGTTGCACTTCGTTGAACCTGTGATGTTGACAATCTCTCTGGTATGATTTGAATCTGACCCAGAAGTTTTTGAAAGATTCTGAAGGGTCTTTGAAAAAGTATCAATCTTGCTCCTCAGATCTTCTGGTCTTGCGTCATCAAAGAAATTACGCAAGAAAGCGTTCTTGATATTAGTCCAGGATGTCAGGGATCCTGGTGGTAACTGCTTAAGCCAATATGAAGCTTCTTCAGCGAGTAAGTACTTGAAAAGCTTATAAAAGAGATAGTCTTTGGGGACTCCATTGGCTTTGATAACAGTCACTAAATCCTGAAATTGCTCCAGATGATCCATAGGGTGCTCATGTCGCAATCCATGGTAGGATGTTTGTGCTACAGGTCCGAAGAAAGTATGCTTGATTTCAAAATCATTTCTCTGAAAAGTTGAAGGACGAATGGCGGATCTGTGGCGTAGAACTGGTCTGGACGGTTGTAGTCAACCAGTGTTCTTTGAGCAGCTTGGGTATTAGCTTCAGGTTGAGCTGCTGCAGCGTCTGCTTCTTCTTCTTCATCAGGGATTATGCCCCCCTGATCATCTATCTTTTGACATGCTGCATTACGCAGATGACCGTCGAGGTCATGCATGTTTCCATTCTCATCCCGAGTCAATATTAAAGTCGCAACCATCTAAACTCGTCTGCTTCTGTCGATCGATGCGGGTAAGTTGCTGTCGATCGATGCTATGTGATTAGTGTTGGTTGATGCTCGAGTTCTGATTTCGGTCAATGCTGTCCGTAAAGAAATGTCGGTCGATGCGGGATAGGTGCTGTCGATCGATGCTTGTCGTCTTTCTTTACCGATCTTACGTTCGAGTTTTTTGGGGTCAGAGAATAACATTTCTTGTCCTTTATTGCTCTTGGTGTCTCTTTGCATGCACCTGAAAAACAAAGGAAAAAAAAATTAGTAACTTGAAAAGTAGTAACAAACTAGAATATATCCTAGAAATTAAATCTAATGGTGATCAATGCTCCCCGACAATGACACCAAATTTGACATGTTGTGTTTTATTGTTCTAGCAGAGTATAAATATCCTAAACAATTAACTATCAAATTAACCCTAGTCTTTAACACACAAATAGTACTCATGCCAAAAGAGATCAAATATAGTACTTAGGGATCGAATCCACAGAGAGCAATGACACAAAATAGATTTCTTACTTTTAAAGACTAAGGTAGGTGAATATATATATTAGTGGTGAACAATTAATTAAAAAAATATTCTTTATCAAGAGGTAGGGATGCAATATGGAAATATGCTAATAGTGCAAATATGGAAATATGCTAATAGTGCAAATATGGAAATATGCTAATAGTGCAAATATGGAAATATGCTAATTATGCAAATATGGAAATATGCTAATTATGCAAATATGGAAATATGCTAATTATGCAAATATGGAAATATGGTAATAAACTAACTAGATGTAAATATAAATATGCTAGATCTAGGGTTTCAAGCCTAATGAATTATAGGGAATAGGAAGCACGGAAATGTAAATATTTTAGAACTCAGATATTAACTATTTTGACCCTTTTAACTCCAACTCTCGTATGCGAGCAAAAGGAAAGACCATCAATCGATGGCTAAGGCATCAACGGTGAAATCATAAGGAAGTGTGAACCAGATTTGATAAGTACACCAGATTTATTAGATCAGCTCTCGCATGCGCCTAACAACCTAGTTTAATGGAGTCTATTCTGGCACAGAACCAACTCTCGTAATCGTCCATGTCCTACTTTCGCGATCCTAGTAAGCTACTCTAGAATGCAAGCATAAAGCACAACTCAATTGATAGATATTAACTTAACCTAGCAATCCTACTTTTGGGCTAATCCATGATTGTTGTCATTCAACCCTAAATCTAGTTGATAACTACTCAGACATAATTAAAGAAAGAACAATAGTCTAAATATAATGCATAGATAAAGTATTGGGGTTCCAATACAAATCTCCCTAAGGAGTTATAAATCTTCTCCCCTAAAAACTTTAAAATTATAATAGAAAACTAAAACTCCTTGTGCACAAAACTCTGCACTTCATGCACACCCGCACGTCTTCTGTAAGGCATAAATATAAAAACCCTAAAAACTTAGGTCAAACTCATCAAGGGCATTTTCGTCATTTCTCTCTAACTTGGGCTTTGTATCGTCTGTCTTCGATTTGGACGTCAATCGATGGAAAGTGTGCAACATCGATCGACCTTTGTCTTTTAACATCAGTCGAGCCAAGATTGTGTTGTCGATCAACGACAGTCTTGTACTTTGACTCCTCAAATGGTCAGCTACGGATTCTTCTCCTCTAAATGCTCCGAAAACTCCAAGTATCTTCATATATCTCCAAAACGTTTCTGGACCTGTAAATACTCCAAAAATAGTCTAGACACACATAATAGATTCTAAATAGAGCCTATAACATGGCCTAAAATTTGTAATAAATAGACTATATCAATTACACAAATAAATATCAAATTTAATTTGAAGCTACTTTTATTGGTGAGAACTCACTTAATTTCTACAGATTATAAATATCTCTTTTTAAATTGGTCATCAAGTTTTTAGTTACTGTTATATAAAACATATGAACTTTACTAGGATACTACTTTCATTTGTTGATTGCACATTTTCTATGGGTGAGGAAGTATTGGTGCGTAAAAGTATAAATTTCAATAAGAAATAAATATCTCATTTTAAATTTGGTGTAATGGCTTAAGTGGGTAAAAATGCAATTAAAACCAAAATATCATAATATACGTTAAATTGAAATAACCCATCAAACGAAATAAGTTTTTTTTTTATGTAGCATTGATATACCTTGAGTTTCGAAACATTTTGCACACATAATATTACGATTAATGGAGTTTACAAATCGATGATCTTGTAAAAATAATCATACTATTAACTCCATCTTTGGCAAGTCACGTTTTAGGATCAATAAAATGATAGAGAAAGATAGAACAATACATTAATAATAAGTTGTCATATATGAAAATTAAATTCCAGTACACTATATGTAGAGATGTAAGAATATTGGAATATCGCCATCTTCGGGTAAGTTGTCAAATAGGAGGTGCTACAATTCTTCACAAACTCAAAAACAATATGGACGAAGATTCTTATTACTCACATCATGAATCTTTGCCTTCTGACTTGTATGGCCATCAATATAGTTAATAGTGATCTACAAAAATATAATTAAGAGACCATAGAAAACAGCAATATTGTAAATAATAAAGAATGATCACCATATTTTGAAATTATTAAGATCCATTGGCTTCATCTTTTTAACTGTATGAGCACTTATTTTATGATTCATTGGCTTCATCTTTGTTTGATCTTCTTTGTAGTTTACAATAATCTGAATTATGTAACAAACACATTAGTATACAAATAATATAATAAAGTTATAAAAAGGAAATGATTGCAGTATCATAACCTTTAAATTTGCTTGTATACTGACATCATGTTTCATTTGCTCCTACACGATTATAAAAAAATAACAATTACATATTTGTAAAGGAAATATGATTAAAAACAAGAGAAATATATTAGAAGGTTACTGTACTGACTTCATTATCAAATGCCTTTTCAAGTTTTTTGTATTTAGTGTAGTTAACATTCATTTGCATTAGATATGAATAATTAGTGAATGAATGATAGAATATAGAATATTCAAGGCAATTAGATCAATCATACTATTAGATGGCAGGACTACTCACTTCATTATTAATTGTCTTCTCCATTGTTTGGTAATGAATGTAGTCAAGATTCATCTGCATTAGTATAAATTATTAGTAAAAGAATGAATAGCATAAAAATATAGAGAGTAATTAGGAATGAGTATCGATTAATTATGAATAAAATATGAGTATACAGATGATTTAAACGTTCTTTGTTCTTAGGAAGAGATCTCGATTCATTACATAAGAAATATTTAGAAGGTGAATTTTCTTTGAGAGGAATCATTTGATAAACATAGTAATTAGTGAAAATTTCAAATATATTAAAGTAATATTCGTGTTTAGCATTCCTTATTCCCGAGTAATATTTTTGAAAATTATTTACTCGGGTCATTTAATTTAATAGATTTAGAATCCTACAACATATTCAAACAAACTACTAAAATTAACCATAATATTTTGACACCTAAACCCTAGACCCTAAACCCTAAAATAAATATAAACATCTACAAACATAAAACCTAATTCAAAAATCACAAAATATGCAACTTTAACATGAGAATGACATATTATCAAATTTAATTACATAAACGACATTTGTATAACAAACGATATCATATGTGCCTAAATCATAAAACAGGTAACATTTGTATATACAACAAGGTATCAAATTTTGTGTAATAAACGACTTTTGTTTAACAAACCATACCATATGAGCTTAAACCATAGAATATATAACATTTGAAGATACAACATGGGGAACAAACCGAAATCAAAGGATAAGAAATCAACGAGTTTAGTTAGGATAACAAAATAAGATTAAGAGAAACCAATAAATGAAGAAAGCGGTAATTAAATATAGTTTAGGCCGGAAGCTAATACCTCATTAGCCATGTCAGAAAGTTTAGAGAGAATTAATGATGAGACCTAACTAAATTTAACTGAGTCACAATAGTGAGCTAATCAGCCAATGATATTATAAAGTTTTCAGTTAAGTGTGTTTCAAATAATAGTATGATAGTCATAAATAATATATAAACAACTTTACCCCTCTATATGATTTACAAAAAAAAAACTAGGGGTGGGTAAGAAACCAAACCTATTCGAGTCAAACCGAACCAACTGAACCGAAACCAATTTAAACGAAACCAAAGTCTATTATCAAATAGTACGGTTTAAGATTTTCCCAACCCGAACCGAGAAACCATTGTGTTTTTGTTATTATTTGAATTAAGCATACTAGCAATATACAATATACACTATACTAAAATCCTAATAATAAAGTACTATTAACTTTAATAACGATGTTTGTTTTGAATTTTTAATCTACTTTTGTTAACTTTGGTTCATTTTACAAATACATTACTAATGATGTTTGTTTTTTTTAATTTTCTATTTACTTTATTAACTTTGCTTTGAATGTGTTCTTATAAATTTTTTGTGGTTTTTAAAGGTTTTTGTTTCTGTTTTATATTAGATTTAGTTCACATGGTTTACTTTTTAATGTTATCAACTTGATGATTTCATGACCATACATTTATGTTTTAAAACATGATTTCTCTTAAAAGAACTAAACTAAAGGAACGAGGTCTAGGCATTTTGGGTATCAGTTTGGTTCGGTCTGGGTATTTCGGCTATTGGGTAGTTTAGGTTAGGGGCTAGAGGATCCATTTAGTGCTTGGCCTATTTTTTTGTTCAGTTCAGATAGTATCTGGTTTGCTTTCGGATAGTAAAAATAAGAACCAGAAAATACCCGAATTTTTTTGGTTCTCATTTGGGTCCGGTTTTGGTTCGGTTAGTTCAGATTAAATATCAGATATTTTGTGTAAAATATCGAATAGTTAAGATAATTTGGATAAAAATCTTGGATATTTCAGACTTTAGATATCTAAGATACAAATATCTAGATACTTTTTGGTAGTTTGGATACTTGATAATAATTTAGTATTCTTCAACTATTTGGGATACTTTTAATAGATTTTTAAATTCTATATATATATATATTTAAGTATATTATATATATATATATATATATAATTAATATTTTATATATTCAGGTTCCCGTTCGGTTTTTGGTTCAGTTTCAGTTTTGTTATTTCAAATATAGAAATATAAGATCCATTTGAGGGTTTCGGTCCGGTTCTGGGTTCGGTTATTTTGTCCCTGTCCCGGGCTTTTGCCCATGCCTACCTAATTAAACCAAAGTGAAACACAAACCAATCCGAATACAAACCAAACCGAAACTGTCCAATCTAAACTAATTATTGTTTACTTCAGTTGGAAAAATTATAAAACCGAATTAACCAAACCGAAGACTCTAAACCGAACCGATAAAATAACGAAAGTGTGCACCCTACAAAAATTAGATTAAGATCCACGGGATGACCATTATATATACATATTATTTTTATTTACTATGATTTATTTTTCTTTTTTACATATTATAAATTAATAAATGCATATTTAATAATTATAAATGCTGTAAATATCTATATATCTATATATATAAAAAAAGAGATTGTCTCTCTTCTGGTGAGGACACGTCAGATAATAGGAGGAGGAAAATTCGACACCTGTCCATATCATTTAAAGTTTCGTCGCTCTAATTCCAGGTTTGTTTGAATGGCCCATACGATTGATTTAATTGTTTCTTTTGTGGGCTAGGAAACAAGTTATTTGGGTTTACCAAACAAACCTAATAAGTTGTCATCTTCACACTTTCGTCTTCTTCGACAGATTTAGGGTTCTTCGTTATATGAAGCTGTGATTATTTCAATCAAACTCCAATGGAGGTTATATGTCTTAAACTTTTGTGTTGAATCTCTGTGTCGGTTTTCTTGGCGTTTCGTCTACGATTCATTGCTTCTGATATGTTACGGGATTAAGTGTTTCATAGGCATTAACAGCCTTCTTTACTCCTTGGACCCACGATTATTCATTCAATACTTATCATTCATTTTCTAGGCGGTGTAAGTTCAGCTATAAAAAGGTATCTTTCTTCGCACAATCATCATTTTCACAGATCTATTACAATCGAGACTCCATTGAAACTTTCCTTTCAGATTTAACGCCAAGTAATAATTCTTCTTATTTGTCTATAAATTATGCCGCTTTAATTAATAATCTTCCCCCACCTCCTTTGTTATTCCAAATTTATGATCGTATAAATAGGGATGTAGGCTACAACTAATCTCATTGTTTGCTCCACTTCTTTGCTTTCTTAATCTCTCAAACACAGGCTATGGCGCTGGTAAATTCCCAGATCTTGCTTTCTGATTTACGATGGTTGTATTAAGGCAGGTGTGATGCATCTTCTTCGTTTCTAAAAAGATTATTAATGTGAAGAAAGAAGGGGAGCTCATGAGTTTTGACATGAGGAAAGATCTTGTTGTGCTGCTTCATTTTGTTGGGAACTAAAGTGTTTTCCCCCTTTACTCTTCTTCTTACCATTAAGAAATTCAATAAGCCGCATGCTCCTAATATTACGCTTTCATTTGGCTTTGTGAACATGGGAAACGAAGGACCGGAGCAACTAGACTAATGCTTACTCATAAATGAGAGATATAGAAGGAAAAAACATCAAGCATGGCTACATGTGGAGGCTGACGATTGTCTGACAACATGTTTTGATATCATAGAGCTGTGTATGGAATACTAAACTCATTCTCACATGAAGTTGAATCGTGGTAGTTTTTTTCTAACATTAGCTTATGCCTTATTTAGAACGCTCACTTGCTCTGAATTTCAATTTCATGCCCTTTCATTAAGGTTCAACTTCTTCTTGAGGTTTTGCCTAACCGCTTACTGTTCATATATTGGAGGAACTGCCTATTAGCAGATGAATAGGCTGCAATACCTTCTTACCACATGCTTACAAGAAAAAGGGACGGTAGAATGTTAAATGCAGACTGTAATTCTACTGTCACCATTCACCTAAGTAGAGGACAATGTCATTCGCATAGTTCAATTCTGAAGGTTTTGATGTTTTTTACTTGACCACAACATATAAAGTGCCATTCAACCATTTAAACACTATTTCTTTCATTAATTTTTTGAAGTGAAACTAATGGTTTCGTAACGTTTGCACATGCTTTTTAAAAAATGGATTTAGTGTTAATTGTAAATGCACATACCAAATATTTAAGTTCACTTTGTTTGCTCGGACGTTTTGCATTCTATTTTGTAAAATATTTTTACCAAATCTTAAATATTTTAATATTTTAATAGTGTAAACTTTTCTGAACTTTATTCACATGTAAAAGAAAACACATAAATTGAAAATGGAATAACTCTGAATAAAAGAATATACATGAATAGTCTTTCTCAAGAAAAAAGAAAAAGGAATATACATGAATAGCTAAGTGAACTGTAAAATACTGAGTGTTTGTTTTAAGTTTTGTAAAATGAGGTAACTCTATAAGTATCTCTAAAAACTAGCAAGTAACATGAAAAATACAAATAATGGAATGACTTCTCATTATAAGCGAGATGGTGTCAAATCCTACTTATAAGAACGTTTATCTAACTTTAGATCCTCTTGGGTGAATTAACAACTTCTAATTAGGTTATTGAAACTTGAATAGGAGGAACAAGAGTGCTATAACTGTATTTGTTGTGGGTTCAATGGACTCTTTCATTTAATGCTTTCGCACATAAGGATGTCCGGTACAAAATCTCAAGATACTATATAGAAAAGATTGAAGAATTCACTAATAGATTCACGAGCAAGTAGCAACAAAAAATTAGGAAAAAGGGGATACAGACCAGTAAGGCATACTTGATCACCCCCATGTTGCCACTAAAATCTTGAAACCTGATGCTGCTCAAGACATCTTCACAGGGTTCTTCTCCTTCGTATGTGTCCTCTACACAGGTACTTGGTATATAAGTTCATGGAAAATGGAAAATGGAAAATGGAAAATGGGAGCTTAGAGGAAAGACTTTCAAAATAAATGACATTACGTGAAATACACAATACAGTTACAAATTATTAAAGCAAGATTAGAAATATCATAATTACAGTAGAATAAATAAAGAAAATATATATGTAGAACTATTATTTTATTTTTGGTGTAAATATGTAAGACTATTATGTATTCATGAACATATTAATATTAAGATAATCATAATCTAAGATAAGAATAACAGAATATACCCAATAAAAATCAATATCACCTTATATTTAAGTAAGCTAAGCATTTTGAAATACTCATTAACACTAATGATATATTTCTATATTTTTCGTTTACTAACCCGCCCGTAGGGCGGGCCAACCCTAGTATTACTATAAAAAAGACCTTGTCTCTCTTCTTGAGAGGACACGTCATCAATTTGGAAAAGGAGGTATTGACACGTGTCTTTCACTGACGTGTATTGTAGCTTTTGTTTCTGTTCTAAATGGGTCTATATTGTTGATTTTTGCCTCAAGTTATTTAGTTAAAATAGAAGCCCAGCCCATTTGTGACATTATCTTCTTCACTAATCGTACCATCTAGGGTGGTCACCGTCTTCTTCGATATCTGAGTAGCTAGCTTATGCGACAATGGTGTCTTCGAGAGGGTTTTCTGAGAAGGATCTTCATGGTGAATTTCTGAATCGAGCTCTTTTCGTTTTGTTTCGTTTGACATTCTTTTCTTCCAAATCGTTACGGGATGCATTGATTCAGTGCCATTAAAGACCGTATTAACTCATTCGACCGACTCCGAATACGATAACTCATTCAATGTATATTCCCTCTGTACAAGGTGGATCTCAAGCTATAAAAAGGTTAGCTTTCATCTGTGAACATCATTCTCACAATCCTAATAATCTTATAAGACGAGAGTATTTAAACGAACTCTTCTCGCTTAATCTCTATTTTGGTTATGTGCATGTTAGTCGTGTTATTGATCATATCCTTATGTTTTACAATATCAGAGTCTTTTTTACGGCTTGAAGTTTTTAAGGAATTGATATCAGTCTCTTCTGGATTTCATTCTTCCTACATCCTTCACTCAAGGTATTTATTTCTCTCATTCATTCAGTCCATACGATCATCTCCCAATAATTATCACAATCAGTTCATCATCAATATATACGTTTCCAAGGTATATCAACAGAACACTATAAATAAGTGAATCCCGTTCAGATAACACCACATCTCATTAGCTTCATTACAAAAGTTCAACTCGCAAAATCATTCCCTCTCTGCCCAAAGATGTCTGAAATTTATGTGGTTACAATTGCAGATGCCGAGTAACTACACCACCTTTGATGAGTGATGATCCTCCCCCTCAGCTGTTCGTAACAAGAGGTTGTCGGATGTTCCGTTTCTAGGATGCTCGCAACATCAAAAAGGATGGTGAAATGTTTTATAACTGAATAATCGCCCTTCAAGTCATGTGATGAACTTCAGAAGCTGTGGTATATTGCTCTGAAATAGCAAAACATGGTGATGACTCAGGGCCATATGCTTCAGACCGAACTAATGTTTGTAAACCGTAAACGCATTTAAAAGGTAATAGTAATACAAACATGGCCTAGCTCTTGGTTTTTTCTTAAAGTTGTATTTCTTGGACCTAACAAATACTATAACCTTGGTACTTTATTACCATGGGAGATGTGAGATTATGATAGGTGAATCCTAATTTGGTTGCATCTCTCATAGTAGGTCAAGAGTTCTATATGCGGCCTAAAGCATGTGCTGAAAAAGAGAGCGATTAAGGAACTCGATCTTAGAAGATCAGCCGGGATGAAAATGATGGTAAATGCTTTGTGACCATTGCGCTTCTTTCTTCATCCCAGTAGTAAACTTGAGTCGATTCACATTTGGGATTAAGAAGTAAAAATAGCAATCACGAGACTGAAGAAGAGAATATTTTCCTTTTAGAATGATGTCTCTGGCAATATAAATGTTTGTTCGGTAGTAAATGCAGGTTTCTGTAAAACCATGGTTGGTGTTTATACTGAGTATTCATATCCTTCTATCTTCCTTATGATGAGGAAATTATGGTGAGGTATTAACTTATGTATATCTACGAATCCGATGTTGTTTGTGGATGCATACTAAGCTTTTTTCTCTATGTTTATCAATTTTATGATACTTTATATTGATATGTCGTTTTAAGGATCCATAATTTATCTTCCCTGACGGTTTAATTATGCTCGCAAAAGAGTGTCGTTGACACAGCTTGAACATGTTACATCTCTTGGTACGAAACAGTGGTTTGGTTACATCACAATAATTGCTACACAATTTCTAAGCAGAATATGTCTAACAAATTGTCATTATTGTTTTGCAGAGGGATATAACTGCGTCTCTGCGAGTTCAGCGGATATAAATTAAGTTACTTATTCACGTATTAACAGTGTTTGGTAGATTTTCTCAGTTCTTATTGGATATAGTGTGTGCATTCCTGGCCACTGTAAAAAGTTTTTGATTTTATTTGTATACTTACAAATAAAGTGTTCTACGATGCGTATTATTCCACGGTAATTTAGCTATGCTAATCTGTTTTCATATGTATACACTTTATACGATTATATATCCTAATAAGTTATTTTCATTTAGTAAACCTAGGCACCTAGCAACACTTTTTAGATCAGAATAAAAAAAAAAAATCATTTGCTAAGCATGACAATTATTTTTAAGCCATTCTCCGAGAAAAAAGTTTGTATAAGATGACCAATTCATGGTCCATGAACTGATGGAACCCAAAACGAGTAAGGCTGGTGCAATCAAAAGGTGATTCAAGGGAAATTCATGTTTTATGTACTTAATAATGAGAGATAATTCTGATCATCTTGGTTCTTCTCTTGGTGTACTAGATTGGAGCCAATGTAATTTTATTCTATTTACTTTTATACAAAAAGGTATAACAAACATTGAAATATAAAATAATTACATTAACAAAAAATAAAAAAAATTCTTATTAATTTATAGAACCTTTGATTTCTATTAATAACAACATATTAAATAGTAAAAAGTAAAATTATATTTTCATTTAGAGTAAATAAATAATTTTACACTTATATTAAAATTTAAAATATTTTTCTATTATTTTTCATTTGCTTATCCGCCCGTAGGGCGGATTTACCCTAGTTATGTATATAATTGAATTAGAGTGATCACATAAATTTAAATAATCTCTCTTGCTTATTTGCAATCATTTATGATAAATAAATTTAAAAATTCACTTTTCTCTTTTTTATATGGTATACTATTAAAATTTAAATGATATTAACATAAATAAAAAGTATATTTTATATGATTATCTATTAAATTAAGCTTCATACTCATTACTTAAACAATTTTGTATATACTTTAGATTAAAGTGGGCAGCTTAATAATATGAAAAACTGTTTCATTTATTAATTAGAGTAAAAGGCAATATCAGATTTAAGGCTACAAGAAATCAAATTTGAAAATCAGAGTGGGCACAACATCCATTTATGTCCACCACCGCCAGTGAAAAATGAAGATTTTCTAGTTTGCATGGATATGACAACCGTCGAGAAAAAAATTCAGAAAAGATCATTTTACTCGGCAAGTGAACACGTCAAAAAAAATCACATAAAAACTCTGAAAGTGGCATTTTTCACACTTTAGATATTGAAATTTATTCACCAGCATTTTAAATCTTCAAAATGACATTTATATCATTAAAAACTTTCAACTTCACTTGTTCATCAAATAAAAGATTGACCTGTTGAACAAGTACACGGTGACATGTCAGTTTTTTTTAAATAATTATTTAATTGAAAAATAAATTAAAAAAATCAGAAAGCTAAATAAAAATTCAGAAAATTAAGAAAACCACAAAAATTTAGAAATTAAAGAATTTATTTTTAAAATACGATAAATTGAAATGAATAAATTAAATAAAAATTTCAGAAAATTAATACAAATTTAAAAAATTCAAAAAAACAAAATTCAAAATAGTTAAAAAATAAAAAAATTACAGAATTACTTTTCCAGAATTTTTTTCGAAACCATCATTGTCAATAATAATATGATTGAAATTTTAATTGTCATCAGTTTTTTTTAAAAAAAAGCAATCTTGTAATTTTATGCAATTTTCCAATAAAAACTAATATATCATTTGTTAACAATAAAATTTTCAAACATACTACTGTTGACAATGATGATTTCAAAAAGGTTTCTAAAAACATAATCTTGGAATTTTTAAGAATTATTTCAAATTTCAAATTTTGTGAATTCTCTTAATTTTTTTTTAATTTTTGAATTTAATTTAATTTTATGTATTTCAATTTTTTTTTTTTTTTTCTGAATTTTTATTTATTCTGTTTTTTGAAAATATAATCCATTCTCTAATTTTTATTTAATTTCTGATTTGCTTTTAAAATTTTCTGATTTTTATTAATTAAATAATTTTTTAAAAATATTTGACAAGTTACCGTTTTACCTGTTCAACAAGTCAGTTTTTTACTTGATGAACAAGTAAGTCAAGTTGAAGGGTAAATGTCAGTTTGAAGGTTTAAAGTGACAGTGAACAAATTTCTAGGTTTAAAGTGTCATTAAATACCATTTTTAGGGTTATTATGCGATTTTCCCAAAAAAGAAATTGACATTTTTTTAGGTTTTGGTTTTGGTCTTGATACTAGTATTTTCACAGTCATAGGTGGTCGTCATATTGACTAAGTCTTATTGACAAAGTCTTATTGACAAAATCTTATTGACAAAAGAGTATTGTTAATTTCCAGGTAAAGGGAGCGACATGCGCAGTACATCGATCGTCGATTTTCTCAACCACTGTTAGGAAATTACCTTCTCATGAGAGTCGTGTTGACATAGTCGTGTTGGCGGAACCGCTTATGCCAGATTATAGCAATTGTAAGGGTCACGTCTTATGATTGGAAGATAGAAATCAAGGTTTATGAAAGATGAGATACAATGTGAAAAACTTGAGAACTTAGAAAGACATTTAGAGAGAGAAACTTAGAGAGAGAGTTTTTTTGTTAAATTATTTGATGATATTTCACAATGATTTAGAAAATCGATTACATCATGTTTACATAAGGTTACAGCGATTACATCATCGCTTACATCATTATTTATTATTTTTAAACACACTTATTTTACATATTTGAACACTGCTAATGACTTACTTAATGGTCTATCCCGAACTCGATGATGTGTTTGTTGCAACATTTGTAGTGGTCGTATGGACAAGTGTAATCTTCTTCTGGTTCTTCATAAGGCTTCTGCGGATTGTCGTTGTCTTCAATGTTGAGTATTTTCCGATTTTGTCAATATTCATTGAGTCATCAGGGAGTTGTGAGTCTTGGAAGTATTCCGGCGGGCATTATTGTGATTGAGGCTCATGTTTTACTATCTTGGGAATCTTTGTAATGGGTGGTGGACTTGCTCGTTTTCCATAAAAAATTGAAGATCTTCGTCGAG
This sequence comes from Moricandia arvensis, assembly GCA_905132765.1. Lineage (NCBI taxonomy): Eukaryota > Viridiplantae > Streptophyta > Magnoliopsida > Brassicales > Brassicaceae > Moricandia > Moricandia arvensis. Next base: position 81,017 of record CAJHQP010002420.1, read on the forward strand.
GCTCATTTGGTAGTCGCTTGGATAATAAATCCAATTTGGGATAAAAGGGATAGGAAAATTTTGTCTGGCACTATAAAGACGAAATGTATGAGTATGAAAGTATTCATATGCTTTGTTGTCGTTGATGTTGAAATCTGGTCGAACTCCTCGTTGATAGTCTTTGTGATGAATGAGGGTTGGTAGCGCATGGATCTTGTTGGTCTTATTGTTGACCTGAACGTGACGATGGAATAAGTATATTGTGTGAGGATTAATGAAAGGGTTAAGACTTCCTTGACCTCTTAACTTCTTGAAAGGTAAGCTAGTCAATTTGGATGATTTTCTCAGTTTTCCACTCCAAATAAGTAATAGTGCAAACCATGATAGGAAGGTTGAGAAGCAATCATTTTGCCCTTGTTGAGTGTTGATGTATTGGTATAGCCATTGAATATTAAAATTTATACCAGTAGTGTAGATCGAACAAAGGTACCAGAGAAAATAGAGAACTTCTTCCGGCATGTAGGCGTTTTCGATCCTGTAGAGATGTGTAAATGGATAGTCGGGGTAAATTCCCATTGGTGAAATGAGATGATTGTTGATTTTGTATCTTGACAGGATGATGGATCACTACAAGAAACAAAGCCATTTGCGAAGGCCAAAACCCTCGCGATTCCCTTGCAAATTGTTGTTTACAAGAGACTTGCGACTAAGCACATTCACTCGCAAATCGCTAGTCGCAAATTAAAAACGCTCGCTCATCCCTTAAAAATTTCCGACGAAAGCTATTCCCTCGCAACTTTGCGAGTACAACAGTTCTCTCGCAAATTTGCGAGAGAAAATAAATTTCTCGCAATTTTGCGACGAAATATATATTACTCGCAAATTTGCAAGAGAATGTGTTCACCGCAAATTTGCGAGTGAATATTGTTCGTCGCAAATTGCGGGGAATTTATATTACTCGCATATTTGCGACGAACACATTCTCTCGCAAATTTGCAAGTGAATGTTGTTCGTTGCAAATTTGCTAGTAACATTTATTCCTCGCAAATTTTCGAGTCATTTGTAAAGATTTTTTTCCTCGCAAATGTTTTTGTAATGAATCTCGGATTTATATTTATTTATCAAGAAATTTTTGTTTTAAAGAAATTTGAATGTAAGAGAAATATATATATATATATATATATATTTCTTTTACATTCAAATTTCTTTAAAACGAAATTTTTTTGATAAATAAATATAAATCCGAGATTCATTACAAAAACATTTAAAACAAACATAAGTTTTGAGAATAAAACTAAATAAGTTTTGGATCATTACAAAAACATAAATAAGATGCAAAGAAATCTAGATAGCATCAGATTCATCATCAGCTCCAGAGCATGTGCTTTCAGAGTTGTGGGAAGCCATGTTAGCAGACTGAAGAATGTTTGCCAAGGTAGAAGCTTTGGAAGCTAGATGATTAACAACATCGTTCAGCTTCCTGATTTCATCACCTTGGCTCTGCAGCAAAATATATTGTTCCTTGATGATCTTCTTCAAATACTGGTCTTCAGAACTGCTAACCGAAGAAAACGAAGCAAGAGTAGATCCTAAAGATTTACTTATAGAACCCACTCCATACATTCTTTCCTTTTTGCGGGGAGCAAACTACATAGTAAAATTTCAGAGATTAATATCAAATTAGAATCTAAAGAATTGAGATTGAGAGCTGTAAAACATATACCTCACAAAAATCTTGTTCCTTTACACTTGAGAGAGGCCACCAGACCCTGTGCTCTTGGGATATATCACGTAGCAGCCTGCCTAACAGTATAGAGCTCATAATGAGCTACTTTTAGATGTTCTAAAACGACTACGACTTCCTAATGAGCAGTGCTACTAAGAGATCTCTAACCGAAGCGACATCGGCATGCAACAGACATTCCAATTATTATAGGCGATCATTTGAGTTTGTGATCTCGAGAACCTACATTAGTATCAGTGCTCTGAATAGAACAGCCCAGTTTTCCCTCAGCTGAGCGAGTGTAAAAATGATAGATATAAAGGGATAGACTTCATAAAGCGAAAGAACGTATAAGATATACAAATGAAAAAAGCAGCAAAAAAATAACTTACAAGCATCTCTCAGCAAACGGAGATACTTCAGAAGAAGTACTGGTGCCACATTCTAGAAATATGATGCCTCATTGTATTTTGATTATTTTGAAATTTTTAATGGCCCGAATCTCGAATGCTAGCAAATAGCGCGGTCAAATTGCTCCGAATCAAGGCAGGCCAAAAATGTGCTCAGTAACGGCCCGCCCAGACTGTTTTACAACTCACTCTTCTCTATGCTCTCCACTGATAACTCACACCGTATATTCTAGACACCATTATAACAAAAGTGATAATAAGACATTTAGCCCAAACAAGTGAATCGAGCTAACCAACAAGAAGCCGCCGGAATTCACTGGTGCACCTGCTTGCCCCCTTACTCACTAAATGCCCCATCTCAGCATAAACCAGATTTTGACCGATTTTGACTGGGAGACAGATTGTATAAGTATCGATATCAATTTGGCCTCGAGAAAGATGTGGTGGAAATCGCACTACCAGAATATTATAGCAACTTTCTGATTTTTGCTGGCTGAATATATTAATAGACACATATGACCGATAAAACAAAAAGTTTAAAACTCAATATTAATAGACATAATGAAACATAAAATTCTAATTTTTGTTTAAAACACCATTGAAAGAAATATTCTTAAAAGAATTACGCTTAATATATCCGATATAAGCGATTACACTACGCAAGCAGAGTTCCTACTTAGCAACCTCTAGCCAAATATTTCGATTGTGCGAAGTAAGCAATAACATATATAATCTGATCTAATCCTAAACCCACTTCAAGCGTTTAACGCGCAGACAATAAAATTGATACACCCTGAAAACATACACGAATTAAAACTTCTCCACGCTTCAATATCACTTAAGGAACTTTTTACTTTAACTGGTTACGGCTCTACTTAAAAGATTCTGTAACCAAAGAAGACCAGTTTTATTGAGTCGCACTACCAAAAAAGCTGCGATACCTGAAAGCATCCTCCAAAGAGAAAGAGCGAGAGCTCATATCTAACTATGCTGACAGGAGAAAACTAGTCCAAGAATTGGTTATACGCAATAAGCACATTATACGATTCTGGCACAGGCTGTTCCTGCATAAGCACGCCGCACTTTTCGTGCGAACCATTGGCTACACATAGCAAATCCAACAGGAGACTCATGGGCCAGTTGGCGTGCGGGCAGAGACAAAGCCTGAGAGGGTTCAGTAACGGTGGATGTTCGGATAGCAAGACTCTGCAGCCATATGGTAAGAAATCTTTTTGAGTAAGAATCGAGAAAGCTGAACGATCTCCGTGACGATAGAGACCAGCTCGTATCATGTCGATCTAAACCATCGTGAGCATCCATAAAAAAAAAGTATAAAATTTAATTTTCATAGCCAACAGAACCCATAAAAATACCAATAGTCAATAATCTAAACCTAACCATAAACCATCGCCAACTAATTTCAATTATGCTAGAAGCTCGGACACCAAATAAAACATATAACTAAAATGCAACTATCTAACTTTTAAACAACCACTGTAAGAGAATAAGCAAACAACTCTCATACACTTTGCAAAGAGGTAGTTTATCGTAATATTAACAACCCGGTCTAGACTACTATGAAAGAGAGCTAGTAACCCCAGTGCATAGATAGCATTTGTCTGACATGTCTCGGACCCACCGCACAGCAAGAGGTGTGTGTATAGGGACAGCAATGGCTCGGCAGACTGGGGCCACGCTGAGCGAAGCGGAACAAACACAAATAGGCCGAGATTGCGCGTGAAAACACCCGGCGAAGGAGAGAATGCAGATAGCTTTACGCGTGTCTGTGAGGACAGCCAGCAAGGATGACACTCTTCCAGCGAGGCAGTGAGATGTGGTTAGCCTTCAGTGATTAACAGACTTGCGAGTCCACAAGATTCCGCGCGAGTAGGAAGAAGAGATGGTTCAAGAACGGCTCTTATTTAAAGATTGGCGTGAAGCAGATCCGAAATTGCTGTCAGCCGTAAGTCTATAGAAGTATCGGCGACAAAGGCACATCAGCGGAGGAGAGAGGGTTCCGTTTGAGAAGCTGACGAGGAGAGAGAGCTCCAATGAGGATCCCGAGAGGAGAACCTGGCGAGAAGATCGAGCGAAGAGAGATCGATAAGCGGTGACCAGTTTATCTAGTAGATAAATGCCGGTTGGTGTCTAACCGCATGAGCAAAATACAAAACGTTCTTTAATTTTCTTGCCACGAGCTCATGAGAAGATCACAAGATATGCTGGATAGCCCCTATAATTGCAGCACTTCCCTATATATATTAACTTTAAAGAATATTGAGTACTATGAAATCAAGGAATATACATAGAACGGCTAGAACTCTCCAATAAGCAAGTGATTTACGAGAGTGGATTATAGTGACCGATACCCTTCGCAATTGCGCCTCTCGCAAACTGTTAAGTTTCTACACGACATAATATTACTTTTAGGATATCGGGACCACATTTGTGGGAGGTTGTGTGTCGATGTTTCTACCTTGAATTTTTCTGTTCTAGATCAGTGGTCTATGCATTATTAACACAAATTTTAATAAGATTCTCCACTCTTTATATAATGATATCTTATCATCCTAATCAAGAGTGTTTCATTAAGTCACAATAAATATATCTAAATTCGCTAATTAACTGCGAGCTATCCTAATGAGTCATGATCTTTGCAGAGATTGCCAAGCTGGCTTCCGTTCTCGCAAAGAGCTTCATTACAAAATATATTATAGATGGCGATCTGGAATTGAGTGTCGTCGCATTCCCTGCTGCCAATTCCCTTGCAAAACTGTTAATTTAAATAGTATTTTAGAGTGTATATCTCTACATCTCGCCGGTGCTCTGTTTAGGTCTCGATCTATGTAGTGTCTTTGGAACTGCCGATCTAAAAATTGAGGCGTGCTCCGTGCACCATCCTTCGCATATATTTAACGAGAGAATCTATATTGATTGCAATGTTGCAAGATATTGCGAGCGAGTTCTCACAAAACTCTTGCAATATCCTGCAAGCCGTTTTGCAAGGATTACTCTTTGCAAAACACCATTGTAAAATCTTAATTAATATGCTTTACGGATTCGTTTGGGGTAATTTACGTTTTGCAAGACTTTATTCATTCTAATTTATATGGTCCTGGTTTTTAAAAAAAAGTTTAAATGCAAATTATAAGTATCCCAGAGAGACCCCTAAATTTACTTTTAACTCATTCTCATTACAATCTAAACACATCCCTCACTACGTCTGAGACATCTATCAAATACAACGTAATTCTTTGCTAAATCAGACTAATCTCAGATGAGAATATTAAGTACAGTTACACTGGTGCCAATAAATTATTATTGCTTATCCTCGATAACAATCTTGTCACCGATCATATCGCTCCCTTTTATCATCATCAGCAACTCGTTACTTTGCTGTAAGCGACTAGAGCCTTCGGCTTGAAACCATCAACAATAAATGGACTTTATTATACTTTCTTGGTTGATGTGTCAGATCGATATGTATGATATATACGTCAGTTTGAAATATCCAAGTTGGGTGGCACATTCTCTCAAGTAAACAATACTTCTCGAGAGTTATGAGCCCAATTCTATCATCCATTTTTTTGGAGTGGTTACTAAAAAACCGAGAGATATACGACCCTCGAGTTCATCAAAGTCCCGAGCGTGTAAATCATTGACGCCTTTGCGGTTGACCTTTTAATCGCGATAATCACTT